>ML365377.1:0-66676 GCA_005239505.1 Nicotiana paniculata
CCTATATTACTTGTCGACCACGTACACTTGCGTGTGCATTGGGAAATCAACCAACAGCTAGCATCGCAGGTGCGATCATCCAAGGCCTGGCGAATCATCACAGGTGCGGAAACCTTCTCGCAGGTGCGAGACCGCAGGTGTAGTCTCCACTCCGCAGGTACGAGCCCAGACTCCCTAGCCCATTTCCGCAGGTTCGATATTTTTCTCGCAGGTGCGAGACCGCAGGTGCGGTCCCCAGAGCCGCAGGTGCGGTCCCGAGAGCCGCAGGTGCGAGATCACTATTCAGGCAGTGTCTTTTAAATACAGGTTTCAAACCCATTTTTCTCAATTCCTTCTTCTTCCTTGGACGATTTTCCTCCATTTTTAAGAGCTAACAACCTGGTCTTCTAAGGTAAGTGAACTCTACCCGAAAATTAGTTTCATGCATGCATCCTAGCTTAATTAATTACATAAATTAGCGCAAAAATTCAAGAAATTGGGTAGTAATATAGAACTTGTGATCATTTGAGAATTTTCTGTGAATTGGCCATGAAATCAAGTAAGAATCGTATATTAATGATCCTTAGGCTTTGGGTGAGTGTTGCTTCGAGAATTATAAGAATCCGAGCGAGCGCGCCCGGGGTCGAATTTTGATAATTTTGGAAGAATGCTAGGAAATGGATAATTAGGCTATGTAATTGAATCATTGAATCCTTATTGATATACTTGAGTTGATTATGTCTAGATAATACCATTCCGGAGTTGAATTCTAAAGGAAAGGCGGTGTTAGAGGGTTAATTGCTATACTTTAGATCCGAGGTAAGTGTTTGGTCTAACCTTAGCTTGAGGGAATAGGATTTGAGTATTATTTGCTTTTTGATAATTGTCAAATATGATGTATAGGCATGGTGACGAGTATCTATACATTGGTGTCTAGCATGACCGTGAGTCCCTATATTGCGAATATTCTGACTTTGTTGTAATTTCCATGCTTAATTGATGCTTTCTATATGTTGTAAAGAGCATGTGAAGGGAATTGTAATCTTTAAAAGTCTTTTGGAGAATTGGCTCAAATTGTAAAACGAATGATGAAGATATATGAGATAATTACATCTTTTGGAGCATTGGCTCAAATTGTAAAACGAATGATGAAGATATATGAGATAATTACATGTTTGGAGCATTGGCTCAAACTGTAAAACGAATGATGAAGAAATATGAGATAATTATATCCTTTGGAGCATTGGCTCAAGTAATTGAGTAAATCATGGAATGAAAGTGAAAAAAAGAGAAAGAGTTACTAAAATGTACCCTTGCCGGGTCATCGTTGTATAGTTCTCTTGCCGGGATTAAATTGTTTAATTGATGTTCTATTGCCGGGATTAAATTGTTTAATTGATGTTCCCTTGCCGGGATTTAATTGTTTAGTTGATGTTCCCTTGCTGGGATTTCTATTTTTACTCTGTTTATTTTCCTTGCCCTTGTTTGTGATTGTTGTTTGGGTGAGGAAGAGTGTTAAAGCACGAAGGGTGATGCCGTGCCATATTTTATATTATTATGCGCGAGGAGAAATTTCGTGCCATCATTTATATTATTATGCATGAGGGGACATTCTGTGCCCTGTTTTATATTATTTTGCACGAGGGGACATTCCATGTCATGTTTATATTGTTTGTGCACAAGGGGACATTCAGTGCCATGTTTTATATTATTATGCACGAGGAGACATTCCGTGCCATGTTTTATATTACTAGGCACGAGGGGTCATTCCGTGCCATGTTTTATATTATTATGCATGAGGGGACATTTTGTGGCTTGTTTTATACTATTATGCATGAGGGGACATTCCGTGACATGTTTATATTGTTTATGCACGACAGGACATTCCGTGTCGTGATTATATTATTATGCACGAGGGGACATGTTGTGCCGTATCTTTCACTGTTTTGTCTGTGTTGCCAATTCCCGTTATTATTTCCAGATTTTTTATACTGTTGTTTTTGTTTCCGTCTTTTCAGTATTTTCTACCCCTTACCCCCAGCATGTTCTTCCCCACAATTGTATTATTGATTAGTTTCTGCTATACTATTGAACTGCACAGGTACATTTTATTGTCGTGTCCTAGCCTCGTCACTACTTCGCGGAGGTTAGGCTCGGCACTTACTCAGTACATGGGGTCGGTTGTACTGATGCTACACCTTCACTTCTTTATGTTGTGCAGATTACGCAGCCGGACCCGGAGAACATCATTAGTGGGAGTGTCTTCCAGCTTATCCTAGAGGCTTCAAGGTATACCCGTTGGCGTTCGTGGGCATTGGCGTCTCTTCCATCCCTTTGTCTTCTCTTCTGTCTTATTTTTTCCTATAGTTTCAGAGAAAGCCATGTATTTCCTTTCTGACTTGTATTTAGCACTCTTATAGACAGTTCGTGAGTTCGTGAGTTCGTGAGCTTAAAATCGTATTCATTTCCGCTGTTTAATTGTGAACTGTTTTAGTTTATTCTGTTAAATTGAGGTTCGACAGGGCCAGTTCCAGAGTCACCGGCCACATCAGTAGAGGCCTTATTATACTTGCGGTGGTTTGGGCCATATTTTCAGGTTTTTCCCCCGGGGTTCTAAGGGGTCTCAGGATCAGGGTTCTCGTGCCATAGTACAGGCACCAGGTATTCCACAGCCTGCCCAGCCAGCTAGAGGTGGGGGTAGAGGTGATAGAGGTGGAGGTAGAGGTCATAGAGGTGAAGCTCAAGCCGCCAGAGGTTGAGGCCAGCCAACAGCCGACCGTCCCAGAGATGTGGTTCAGGGTAGTGGGGCCCAGCCCCGATATTATGCTCTTCTAGCTAAGCCAGAGGCTGAGTTTTCAGATGCAGTCATTACAGGTACTATTTGGGTCTGTGACAGAGATGCTTCTGTGCTATTTGATCCAAGGTCTACGTATTCATATGTGTCCTCTTATTTTACACCATACCTGGTCATGCCTAGTGACCTGCTGAGTGTTCCTGTTTATGTATCTACACCGGTGGGTGATTCTATCGTGGTCGATTGAGTCCATCGTTCTTGTGTTGTGGTGATTGGGGGTCTTGAGACTCGTGTTGATTTGTTGCTTTTAGGTATGGTCGACTTTGATGTTATATTGGGGATGGACTGGTTATCCCCATATCATGATATCTTGGATTTCCATGCCAAGACTGTGATCTTGGCCTTACCGAATTTTCCCCGTTTGGAGTAGAAAGGAACTCCTGGTCATTCTACGCAGTGTTACTTCGTACGTGAAGGCTCGGCATATGGTCGAGAAGGGGTGTTTGGATTATTTGGATTATATGGGCGACTCCAGTGTTGAGGTTCCCTCTATTGATTCGGTACGTATGGTTCGTGAGTTTCCTGAGGTCTTCCCTTCAGACCTGGCGGGAATGTCACCTAACAGGGACATTGATTTTTGCATTGATCTGGTTCCGGGCACCCAGCCCATTTCTATTTCGTCGTACTGCATGGCCCCGCCAGGGTTGAAAGAGTTGAAGGAACAGTTGCAGGATTTGCTTGGGAAGGGTTTCATTAGACCCAACGTTTCTCCTTGGGGTGCTCCAATATTGTTTGTGAAGAAAAGAGATGGTTCGATGAGGATGTGCATTGATTACCGGCAATTGAACAAGGTTACAATCAAGAATAAGTATCCACTATCGAGGATTGATGATTTATTCGATCAGGTTTAGGGTGCCAAGGTATTTTCAAATATAGAATTGAGATATGGCTACCATCAGTTCAGGATTAGGGCATTCGATGTCCCTAAGACAACTTTCCGCTCTCGGTACGGGCATTACGAGTTTTTGGTCATGTCGTTGGGGTTGACAAATGCCCCAGAAGCTTTCATGGACTTGATGAACCGAGTGTTCAAGCCCTATTTTGACTCGTTCGTGATAGTGTTCATTGATGATATATTGATATACTCCCGCAGTCAAGAGGAGCACGAGCAGCATCTCAGAATGGTTCTTCAGACTCTGAAGGACAGTCAACTATATGCAAAATTTTCGAAGTGTGAGCTCTGGTTGAGTTTAGTTGCATTCACGGATCATAAGAGTCTTCGATACTTCTTCAAGCAAAAAGAGTTGAACTTGAGGCATACAAGATGGTTGGAGTTTTTGAAGTATTATGATATTACCATCTTATATCACTCGGGGAAGGCCAATGTGGTGGTCGATGCTTTGAGTAGGAAGTCAACTAGTATGGGCAGTCTTGCTTTTATTCCGGTCAGTCAGAGGCCGTTTGCTTTGGATATTCAGGCTTTGGCCAATCGATTTGTGAGGTTAGATATTTTTGAGCCTAGTCGAGTGTTGGCTTGTACGGTCGCTCGTTCTTCATTATTGGAGCGTATCCGTGATCGGCAATTTGATGATCCCAATTTATGTGTCCTTAGAGACACGGTGCAGCGCGGAGGTGCCAAGCAGGTGACCTTAGATGATGATGGTATTTTGAGATTGCAGGGGCGAGTGTGTGTTCCCAATGTTGATGGGATTCGAGAGTTCATTTTAGAGGAGGCCCATAAGTCCCCGTTATTCTCTATTCTATCAGGCGCCGCGAAGAAGTATCAGGATCTGCGGCAGCGTTATTGGTGGCATAGGATGAAGAAAGATATTGTGGCATACGTGGCACGGTGTTCGAATTTTCAACAGGTTAAGTATGAGCATCAGGGGCCTAGTTGTTTATTTCAGAGGATTGAGCTTCCCGAGTGGAAGTGGGAGAGGATCACTATGGACTTCGTTACTGGACTTCCATTGACCCGGAAGAAATTTGATGCAGTGTGGGTCATTGTTGATAGGCTGACCAAGTCAGCGCATTTCATTTCTGTGGTAGTTTCCTATTCATCCGAGAGGTTAGCTGAGATCTATATCCGGGAGATTGTTCGCATTCAAGGTGTGCTGGTATCTATCATTTCGGACCGGGGTGCGAAGTTTACCTCGCATTTATGGAGGGCAGTTCAGCGAGAGTTAGGCACCCAGGTGGAGTTGAGCACAACATTTCATCCTCAGACAGATGGACAGTCCGAGCGGACTATTCAGATATTGGAGGATATGCTCCGAGCTTGTGTTATTGACTTCGGAGCATCATGGGATCAGTTCTTGTCTTTAGCAGAGTTTTCCTACAACAATAGCTACCAGTCGAGTATCCAGATGGCTCCTTATCAGGCTTTATATGGTAGGCGGTGTCGATCTCAGGTTGGATAAATTGAGCCGGGAGAGGCACGGTTGTTAGGTACAGATTTGGTTCAGGAGGCCTTGGACAAGGTTGGGATCATTCAGGATAGGCTTCGTACAGCTCAGTCTAGGTAAAAAATTATACAGATCGTAAGGTTCGAGATGTGGCTTTCATGTTTGGTGAGCGAGTATTGCTCCGAGTGTCGCCTATGAAGGGCGTGATGAGATTTTGGAAGACGGGCAATATTATCCCTAGGTTCATTGGGCCGTTTGAGATTCTTGATCGAGTGGGAGAGGTGGCTTACGGACTTGCATTGCCTCATAGCTTATCAGTCGTACATCCAGTTTTTCATGTGTCCATGCTTCGGAGGTATCACAGCGATCCAGCCCACGCGTTACATTTCAGCACTGTCCAGTTGGACAAGCACTTGTCTTATGATGAGGAATCGATAGCTATTCTAGACCGACAGGTTCCTCAGTTGATATCCAGGGGTTTCCCTTCTGTTTGTGTTAAGTGGAGAGGTCAGCCTCCTGAGGCATCGACCTGGGAGTCCGAGTCCAATATGCGGAGCCATTATCCTCATCTATTCCCCGACTCAGGTACTTCCTTCTTCTGTCCGTTCGAGGATGAACGGTTGTTTTAGAGGTGGACAATGCGACCCAAAGGGTCAGCACCTATTTTATCACCCATTCCGTACTTCTGAGGCTTTGAAAACCTCATCTGTAGTTTCCTCGATTTGTGTGCGCAGTCCGGGCGCATAGCCGGACAGCTTAAAAATGAAATTTGTGAAAAATGCTAAATTTGATATTAAAATGAATAAATTTGACTTCGGTCAACATTTTGGGTAAACGGACCCGTACCCATGATTTGACGGTCACGGAGGGTCCGTAGGAAAATATGGGACTTAGGCGTATGCCCGGAATCAAATTCCGAGGCCCAAACCCTAGGAATGAATTTTTGAGTAAAATTGTTTTCTGAAAATATTTAAGGGAATTGAAAATGAAATTTGATTAGAAAGTGATGGTATCGGGCCCGTATTTTGGTTTCGGCGCCCGGTACAAGTCTTATATATGGTTTAAGCACTTTCTGTAAAGTTTGGTTGAAATCGGATTTCGTTTGACGTGTTTCGGACTTAAAATGGCAAATTTGATGTTTTATGAAATTTGGTAGAATTATGGATTTTGAGGCTTAATTCGATGTATATGATGTTGTTTTGGCGATTTGATCGCACGGTTAAATTTGTAATGTTGTGTGAGTTATCTCTGAAGTTTGGCGTCATTCCGAGTTGTTTAGGTCAGTTCGGCACGTTGTAAGCGAAGTTTAGAAAACTTAAAGTTCTTAAGTTTGGTTCTTGAGGTTTCGGGGTGTGATTTCGAGTTTTAGTGTTGTTTTGGGTGTTCCGAAGGCTCGAGTGAGTCTATATTATTATTTGGGACTCGTTGGTATATTTGACTGGGGCTCAGGTGTGGGCCCAGGTGTCTTCCGGGCGCCTGGCCAATCATCGCAGGTGCGGAAGCCTTCTCGCAGGTGCGAGCCCAAACTCCCTAGCCTATTTCCGCAGGTGCGAGATTCTTCTCGCAGGTGGGAGACCGCAGGTGCGAGATCACTGTTCAGGCAGTGTGTTTTAAATACGGGTTTCAAACCCATTTTTCTCAATTCCTTCTTCTGCTTTGGACGATTTTCCTCCATTTTTAAGAGATAACAACCTGGTCTTCTAAGGTAAGTGAAATCCACCCGAAAATTAGTTTCATGCATGAATCCTAGCTTAATTAATTACATAAATTAGTGCCAAAATTCAATAAATTGGGTAGTAACCTAGAACTTGTGATCATTTGAGAATTTTCTGTGAATTGGCCATGAAATTAAGTAAGAATCGTATATTAATTATCCTTAAGCTTTGGTCGAGTGTTCCCTTCGAGAATTATAAGAATCCGAGCGAGCGGGCCCGAGGTCGAATTTTGATAATTTTGGAAGAATGCTAGGAAATGGATAATTAGGCTATGTAATTGTATCATTGAACCCTTATTGATATACTGGAGTTGATTATGTCTAGATAATACCATCCCGGAGTTGAATTCTAAAGGAAAGTCGGTGTTAGAGGGTTGATTGCTATACTTTGGACCCGAGGTAAGTGTTTGGTCTAACCTTAGCTTGAGGGAATAAGAGTTGAGTATTATTTGCTGTTTGCTAATTGTCAATTACGATATATAGTCATGGTGACGAGTATCTATACATTGGTGTCTAGCATGACCGTGAGTCCCTATATTGCGAATATTCTGACTTTTTTGTAATTTCCATGCTTAATTGATGATTTCTATATGTTGTAAAGAGAATGTGAAGGGAATTGTAATCTTTAAACATCTTTTGGAGCATTGGCTCAAATTGTAAAACGAATGATGAAGATATATGAGATAATTACATCTTTTGGAGCATTGGCTCAAATTGTAAAACGAATGATGAAGATATATGAGATAATTACATCTTTGGAGCATTGGCTCAAATTGTAAAACGAATGATGAAGAGATATGAGATAATTACATCCTTTGGTGAATTGGCTCAAGTAACAGAGTAAATAATGGAATGAAAGTGAAAGAAAGAGAAAGAGTTACTAAAATGTACGCTTGCCGGGTCATCGTTGTATAGTTCCCTTGCCGGGATTAAAATTTTTAATTGATGTTCCCTTGCCGGGATTAAATTGTTTAATTGATGTTCCCTTATCGGTATTTAATTGTTTAGTTGATATTCCCTTGCCGGGATTTCTATTTTTACTCTGTTTATTTTCCTTGCCCTTGTTTGTGATCGCTGTTTTGGTGAGGAAGAGTGGTAAAGCACGAAGGGTGATGTCGTGCCATATTTTATATTATTATGCATGAGGGGACATTCCGTGCCATGTTTTATATTATTATGCACGAGGGGACATTCTGTGCCATGTTTTATATTATTATGCACGAGGGGACAATTCGTGCCATGTTTTATATTATTATGCACGAGGGGAATTTCCGTGCCATGTTTTATATTATTAGGAACGAGGGGACATTCCGTGCCATATTTTATATTATTATGCACCAGGGGACATGTCGTGCCCTGTTTTATATTATTATGCACGAGGGGACATTCCGTGTGTGTTTATATTATTACGTCCGAGGGGACATGCCGTGCCGTATCTTTCACTGTTTAATCTGTGTTGTCAATTCCCTTTCCAAATATTTTAGAATGTTGTTTTCGTTTCCGTCTTTTCAGTATTTGCTACCCCTTACCCCCAGCATGTTCTTCCCCATAATTGTATTCTTGTTTAGTTTCTGCTATACTATTGAACTGCACAGGTAAATCTTGTTGTCGTGTCCTAGCCTCGTCACTACTTCGCTGAGGTTAGCTCGGCACTTACTCAGTACATAGGGTCGGTTGTGATGATGCTACACCTGCACTTCTTTATGTTGTGCAGATTACGCAGCCGCACCCGGAGGACATCATTAGTGGGAGTGTCTTCCAGCTTATCCTAGAGGATTTAGGGTATACCCGCTGGCGTTCGTAGGCCTTGGCGTCTCTTCCATCCCTTCTTCTTCGCTTCTATCTTGTTTTTCCTCTAGTTTCAGAGACAGCCATGTATTTCCTTTCAGACTTGTATTTAGCACTCTCATAGACAGTTCGTGAGTTTCTGACTCCAGGTTTTGGGAAATTTACGCGTCGTTGTTTTATGATTGTCTTTACTTAGCTTAAAACCGTATTCATTTGCCCTGTTTAACTGTGAAGTGTTTTATTTATTCTGTTAAATTGAGGTTATTATGCTAGTTTAGTTATACACGTTGTCTTGTCTAGCGGGTTCAACGTTAGACGTCATCACGGCCCGATGGTGGGATTTCGGGGCGTGACATGGTTAGATCGGAGCAATTGGGAGCTGATTCGAGAGGCAAGAGCATCGCGGATTAATATTTGGGTCGGTTTGAGGTAAGTAATAACTGTAAATCTTGTCCTGAGGGTATGAAACCCTGGACTTTGTATTTTCTCACTATTTTTGGAGTGGCGCACATGTTGGATGAAAAGTGTGTGACATGCACTGATAGGGGATTGTGACTTGGTCCGTCCCGTGGAAACTATTGAGTTGCGTATTTGATTCTAAATCATATGATATTTCATATTTTAAATATTATTACATTGTTTTGGGCAGAATGCCGTATTTGGGCCTCGTGCCCTGTATTTGGACCCCTTGGGTGCTTTTACTGCTATTCCTCACTGTGTTGACTTATGATTTACACTCAGTCATATTATGTATAACTGATTTCGAAACTCAGTCTTATTTACACTATTTTGAGATATTAAAATTATATTTTGGGTCAAGTACCCTGTTTTACTGATAGCCCGAGTGGCTTTTGAGAGATGTCTGGCAGAGTGTGGCCGATGGCCTATGTTGTGAGGATACTATGGGATCGGGCTGCACGCCGCAACATGTTACATTGTTTATGATATGTGAAAGGCCGAGAGCTTGAGTGATTATGCCACGAGATGGCTTGATATTAGTGCTTGGGTTGTAGGAGCCCCTCTAGAGTCTGTACACAGTCCCAGTGAGCACAAGTACCTACTGAGTGTGAGTGCCGAGTGATTGGGAGGAATGAGTCACTGTGAGGTTGCCCGAGGGGCTGATACCGAGTGTTGGTGAGCCATGCTGACTGGCTGATTATGAGGGATGTTATGCCCGAGGGGTGATTTATGAAATATGTTTTTTCCTGAGAGGCTATTTATGATTACTATCATTTCTATATTAAATTACCTTGATTTCTATGGAATTTGTGAGAAGGCACATTTCAAATAATATTTTACTGAGATTGAGTTTTAAATGTTATAAGGCATCATATATGTGTTTTTTTCTGAAAGAAGGGGTTCATTCTCTATGTATTTATGAATGCTTTTATGTGTTTGGTTGCCTTAGACATTATTTACTTTCATTACTACTGAGTTGGCGTACTCACATTACTCTCCGCACCTTGTGTGTAGATTCAGGTGCTAGATCTGAGCGCTAGCTATTTTCGCATTATCTTGGAGTTTTGTTCGGGATTTTGAGGTAGATGTTTGGCGTACACAACTTACCCTCTTTCCCTTCTTATCCTGTTATTCGATATCATTTCCTAGAACAGGTTGTAGTAAAGAAATAGTAGTACATTGTATTGTTTGTAGATGCTCATGACGGTTGACTCCAAGTTTTGGGGTAGTGTATAAACTATTTTATTCATTTTGTTGTTTTAAATTGTTAAACCGTAAGAACTTTATGGAATATCGAATAGTCTTGAATTTAAGGGAAAGTACTTATGTTATTTCGCGGTGGATTGGCTAGCGTAGTATCATGATAGGCGTCGTCACAGCTGGCTTCGTATTTGGGGTTGTGACACCTATAGGTCCTAAAAAATGAAATCTTCGTGTTAAAATCAATCACTGGTTTACATTTTAGATACCATGTCTATGGGATTCTGCTCGGTTATCACTTAGGCAAGCCTGTAGGATAATTAAATCCTGAATTTTAAAAGTGTGCTTGTTTTACTGCTTGTAAACGTGCCCAGGTTCAGTAAGTAATCAAAATCAGTAGGCAAACTGATGGATACTCATAGCCTCGGTTTAATAAAACTTCTATACATTATGTTTGTGCTCACTTAGATATCATGCCAATAGGACCCCCCCCCCTCTAAATCATTTAAAACTGCTTGTTTGAATAAGCGTGCAATTGTTTGTTCATTTGNTACACATATGATACGTACCAGATTCTATTAGAACGCTTAAATAACAACTGAAAAGGGTAGGGTAACTGGGTAGTAAAGGAGATGATGACCTATGCGCTAATGCTACATGTAACACCTATATTTGAGGAAGATTACCGAGTATTGCATAGAAGTGATCCTATACGCTAATAAACATAGGACCCTTTAATTTCCGTTTTAAAGTAATCCGTATTTGTTTTTAAATTGTTTTATTTTAATTTAAAGACTAATTCGCTTAAATTGAGTTTGGTTGGGACCCACCGTTGTGGACTTCGAGGGTTGCCTAACATCTTCTCGTCCTGGTAATTTCGTGCCCTTACCCAATTCCTGGTGATGTAAACCGATTTATGAGTTATTCGCTTGAGTGCCCTAACGCCCCTTAATTTGTTAGGTGGCGACTCTTCAAATTTCATACCCCTTCCCAAAAGGAACGGAGTTGTCCAAAAATGTCGAAACTCGGACTCCGCAAGGAAAAAAAGGGGGCCCGACATTTGGCACATGAAATGAGGCAGAATAGCTGGAAAAAATGATATTTAATATCGAGGGTTTGTTCATTTGGTCATATTTTGAGTGGGGGATCTCGAATTTGGGAAATATTGTAGGTGATTTTCATCATATGAATTGAGGTAAGTGTTCTCTACTCAATTTTAATTATATTTCATGAATCTGTTTTTTTTTTTTTGTAATTGAATTGTGAATTTTAAAGAGAAAATTTGGGGTTTTTTCTCCAAGGTTTCATAGAGTGAATTTTTTGAGTTTTGAACATCTACTCGGAGTCTTGGGTAAAACTATTAAGGTTGGACTCGTAATTGAATGGGTTATAGGATTTTGTATGTTTCATCGAGTTCCGAGGCGCTAGTCCGGGTTTGACTTTTTAATTGATTTCAGGATTTTGATTAAAGATTCGAACTTTATCGATTAGGTTCGTTCCCTTTGACTTTTCCCTAGTTTCAAACCGTTCGGACGTCGGTACGCGCGGGATGGTATTTTAGAGCATTGTTTGGCTTGCTCGGTATTGGATTTGGCTTGTTCAAGGTAAGTAACACTTCTAAACTTGGTGTTGAGGGTATGAAACCTTGAACTACGTGCTATGTGTTTGGTGTTGAGGTGATGCACATTCTAGGTGACGGGCGTGTGGGCGTGCACCGTATGAATTTTGACTCTTTTATTTCTGTGGTACTATGTAGTTAGCCGATCTTATCTGTAACCATGACACCTCTACGTACCCGAGCTTTTGAGCTATGATTCATGTTAGAAATCATGTCTAGGCTACATGATTATTCTGTTGGGACCCGCCGAGGTCATTTTTTATTTTGAGTTATTTCCTTACATTGCAATTACATACTCAGTCATACGCATTCATTTGCATATTATATCTCAGTCTCTTTCACCATTTAGTAATACATCACATCATTGTTTTTGGGCTAATTTTCATGACATTATGAACCCGAGAGACTGGAGAGATTGATGAATGAGCGAGGTCGTGGGCCTGATTGTGAAGATATTGATTTGTGATGGCTGCAAGTTATATGCTGCAGCATATGTTATTGATTCATGCCTTGATTAGCTTATTTATAGTGCTTGGGCTGAAGGAGCCCCTTCGGAGTATGTACACACCCCCAATGAGCGCACGTACCTAGTAAGTGCAAGTGCCAAGTACAAGTATCTTTTATTCGCAATTGTGAAGGAGCTGAGCATTTTATCTCTGAGTTACTTCTTTTAGCACTGTTATTATGCTATGAATTGTTATTGGCTATTGGTGTTTGAGTCTGACCTTTATTCCAGCTTGCCACTACTTTCAACCTAAGGTTAGATTTGTTACTTAATGAGTACATGGGATTGGTTTGACACATACTACACTTCTACACCTTGCGTGCAGATGTTGGATGCTGATGTTAGTGCGTACGGCGGAAGCTGGATATAAAGATATACCTACCTGTGCCGGTTATAGCTGCCTTTTGTTCATGGTAGCTCTAGGCTTATGAAAAATCTATTTATGTATATTCGGACATATGATGTTTTATTTCATACTCACTTTGTAAACTCTAAATGTTAGAAGCTCGTGATTTGTATTACCGGCCCTTGGGTATTCTTGTATAAAATCAGTTTTTTTATTATTTCTTTCTTGAAAAATCTCATTAACTTTGACAGTTGTTAATTCGCTTACCTAGCAGGTTGGGTTAGGTTCCATCATGACTAGTTGGATTTTGAGTCGTGTCACAAACTTACAAACATGTCCTAAAACATCATTCGAACAAGCTCGAATCATCAAATAATAACAAACAAAATTAGAACCACAAATGGAGCATCGATTCAAGCCTAATATTATAAACTTATGAACTTTCAAATTTCAAAACTAATGTCGATTCATTCAAAAATAACTCCGATTGACTTAAAATTTTGCACACAAGTAATAAATAACATGACAGACCTAATCCAACTTCTAAAATTTGTAACCGACCCCTATATCAACAAAGTCAACTGCCGGTCAAACTTTTCAACCTTCCAAACCTTCAATTTTCTAACTTTCACCAATTCACGCAGATTCAACCTACAGACCTCCAAATCAATATCGAGACACACTCCTAAGTCTAAAATCACCATAGGAAATTATTGCAACCATAAAAACTCCATTCTGAAGTCGTCTATATAAAAGTCAAACTACATTCAACTCTTTCAAGTTAAACCTCCAACTTAGGGACTATGTGTCCCATTTCACTCTGAAACTCATGCGAAATAAAAACCAAACACCTCGGCAAGTCACATAACTATAATATAACATAAATGATGCAATAAATTGGTATCAGGGCTAAAATACTCAAAACAACCGGTTGGGTCGTTACAGGTTGCTGGTTATTTTATGGGCAAAATTTTCCATATTTTATGTGACGACCCAAAGGGTCATCACATATTTTATTACCTATTCCGTACTTCTGAGGTCGTGAAAACCTCATTTGTAGTTGCCTCGATTTGCGTTTCAGTCCGGACGCTTAGCCGGTAAGCTTAAATATGAAATTCTGTGAATAAAACGCTAAGATTTGATATTAAAATGAATAAATTTGACTTTGGTCAACATTTTTGATAACCGGACTCGTGATTTGACGGTCCCGGAGGGTCCGTAGGAAAATATAGGACTTGGGTGTATGCCCGGGATCGAATTCCGAGGTCCCAAGTCTGAGAAATGAATTTTTGTGTAAAAATTGTTTTCTGAAAATATTTAAGGAAATTGAAAGTGATGGTATTGGGCTCGTATTTTGGTATCAGCGCCCGGTACAAGTCGTATATATGGTTTAAGCACCTTCTATAAGGTTTGGTTTAAATCGGCACGTTGTTAGCGAAGTTTAGAAACCATAAAATTCCTAAGTTTGGTTCTCGAGGTTTGGGGGTGTGATTTCGAGTTTTAGCGTTGTTTTAAGTATTCCGAAGGATTGAGCGAGTCCGTAATATGATTTGGGAGTCGTTGGTATATTTGGACTAGGGCTCGGGTGGGCCTAGGTGCCTTCCGGGAACCTAACGGGGCCAAAAATCGGCAAACAAAGTTGTTTGGTGCACCTGCTCTAGTGTGACCGCAAGTGCGGTTGCCCAGCATCGCAGGTGCAGTCCCAGGCATCGCAGGTGCGACCACCAGTGGCCTGGCCAGCCATCGCAGGTGCGGAGCATTTCTCACAGGTGCGAGATTCTTCTCGCAGGTGCGAGATTCTTCTCGCAAGTGCGAGACCGCGGGTGCGGTCCTCAGAGCCGCAGGTGCGAGTTCATTGTTAAGGCAGTGAGTTCTAAATACGGGTTTTAAACCCATTTTCCTCATTTTTCATCTTCTTCCTTGCGTGATTTCCACCATTTTTAAGAGCTTTCTACCAGGTCTTGTAAGGTAAGTAAATTTCACCCGTAAATTTGTTTCATGCATGCGTCCTAGCCTAATTAACTACATAAACTAGTGCAAAAATTGAACAAAATGGGTAGTAACCTAGAACTTGTGATCATTTTAGAATTTTCTGTCAATTGGCCATGAAATAAAGTAAAAATCGTATATTAATGATCCTTAGGCTTTGGGTGAGTGTTCCCTTCAAGAATTACAAGAATCCGAGTGAGCGGGCCTGGGTCGAATTTTGATAATTTTGAAAGAATGCTAGAAAATGGATAATTAGGCCATGTAATTGAATCCTTATTGATATACTTGAGTTGATTATGTCTAGATAATACCATTTCGGAGTTGAATTCTAAAGGAAAGGCGGTGTTAGAGGGTTGATATCCATACTTTAGACCCGAGGTAAGTGTTTGGTCTAACCTTATCTTGGGGGAATAAGAGTGCGTATAATTTGCTACTTGCAAATTGTCAAATATGATGTATAGGCATGGTGAAGAGTATCTATACATTGGTGTCTAGCATGACCGTGAGTCCTTATATTCTGAATATTTTGATATTGTGATAATTTCCATGCTTAATTCATGATTTCTATATGTTGTGAAGAATATGTGAAGGGAATTGTAATCTTTAAACTCTGTCGAAGCATTGGCTCAAATTGTAACACAAATGATGAAGGTATATGAGATAATTGTATCCTTTGGAGCATTGGCTCAAGTAATAGAGTGAATTATGAAATGAAGTGAAAGAAAGAGAAAGAGCTACTAAAATATACCCTTGTCGGGCCATTGTTGCTTTTGATATTGTCTCTCTTGTTGGGATGTTGAGGTTACTGTTATTGTTCCCTTGCCGGGATATAATTGTTGATATTGTTCCCTTGCCGGGATTTAAATTGTTTAATTGATGTTTCCTTGCCGTGATATCTATTTTATTCTGCTTACTTCCTTGCGCTTGTTTGTGATTGTTGTTTGGGTGAGGAAGAGTGCTAAAGCACGAAGGGTGATGTCGTGCACTATTTATTATTGTGAGGCAGAGTGTTAAAGCACGAAGAATGATGTCGTGCACTGTTTGATATTGTGAGAAAGAGTGTTAAAGCACGAAGGGTGATGTCTTGCACTATTTGATATTGTTCCCTTGCTGGGGTTATTATTTCTATTCTGTTTACTCCCTTGCCCTTGTTTCTGATTGCTTTTTGGGTGAGGGAGAGTGCTAAAGCACGAAGGGTGATGCCATGCATTGTTTGACATTGTGAGGAAAGAGTGTAAAGCACGAAGGTTGATGTCGCGCCGTACGATGTACTATCCCGTACCGATATTCATTGATTATATTGTAAGGAAAGATAGTAAAAGCACAAAGGGTGATGTCGTGCCATGATTTACATTATTTACATTATACATTGCATAGTGAGGACGAGAGTAAAAGCACGAAGGGTGATGTCGTGCCATGATTTACATTATTTACATTATACATAGCATAGTGAGGACGAGAGTAAAATCACGAAGGGTGATGCCATGCCATGATTTACATTGATTACATTATACATTTCATAGTGAGGACGAGAGTAAAAGCACGAAGGGTGATGCCGTGCAAGTTTGTGATTTCTTGTCCTTATTGATATGATTGCTTTGTGGTTCTTTTCCTTATTGAGATTTCTTATATGAAACTGTTATCTCCCCACAACATGTTCCCCTTCCTTTATTAATTGTTTCTCCCTATATTTCTTATTTGTTGTATTTACGTATATCTATTTATTTGAACTGCACAGGTTTATTTGGTAGTCTGGCTCTAGCCTCGTCACTACTTCACCGAGGTTAGGCTAGGCACTTACCAGTACATGGGGTCGGTTGTACTGATGTTGCACCTGCACTTCTTATATTGTGCAGATTACGCAGCCGGACCCAGAGGACATCATTAGTGGGAGTGTATTCCACCTATCCTAAAGGCTTCAAGGTATACCCGCTGGCATTCGTGGGCCTTGGCGTCTCTTCCATCCCTTTGATTTCACTTCTGTCTTGTTTTTCCTCTAGTTTCATAGACAGCTATGTATTCTCTTTTCAGACTTGTATTTAGCACTCTTGTAGACGGTTCGTGAATTTGTGTCTCCAGGTTTTGGGAAAGTTTACTCATTGGTGTATCATGTTATCCTTATTTAGCTTGAGACCGCATTTATTTCCCCTGTTAAACTGTGAACTGTTTAGTTTGTCCTATTAAGTGGTGTTAATATGCTAGTTTATCTATGTACGTTGACATGGTACAGGCACCAGGTGTTCCACAGCCTGCTCAGCCCGCTAGAGGTGGGGGTAGAGGTGCTAGAGGTGGAGATAGAGGTCATAGAGGTGGAGCTCAGGCCGCCAGAGGTTGAGGCCAGCCAGCAGCCAGCCTTCCCAGAGATGTAGTTCAGGGTGGTGGGGACCAACTCCATTGTTATGCTCTTCCAGCCAGGCCAGAGGCTAAGTCATCAAATGCAGTCATTACAGGTACTATTCGGGTCTGTGATAGAGATGCTTCAGTGCTATTTGATCCAGGGTCTACGTATTCGTATGTGTCCTCTTATTTTGCACCATACCTGGTCATGCCTAGTGATCCACTGAGTATTCCTGTTTATGTATCTACATCGGTGGGTGATTCTATCGTGGTCGATTGAGTCCATCGTTCTTGTGTTGTGGTGATTGGGGGTCTTGAGACTCGTGTTTTTTTGTTGCTTTTAAGTATGGTCGACTTTGATGTTATATTGGGGATGGACTGGTGATCCCCATATCATGCTATCTTGGATTATCATGCCAAGACGGTGACCTTCGCCTTACCAGATTTACCAGATATACTCTCGTAGTCAGGAGGAGCACGAGCAGCATCTCAGAGTGGTTCTTCAGACTTTGAAGGACAGTCGGCTATATGAAAAGTTTTCGAAGTGTGAAATCTGGTTGAGTTCAGTTGCATTCCTGGATCATATCGTATCAGCAGAGGGTATTCATGTTGATTCGAAGAAGATTGAGGCAGTGAAGGACTGCCCTAGACCAGCATCAGCCACAGAGGTTCGGAGTTTCTTGGGATTGGCAGGCTATTATCGTCGATTCGCGGAGGAGTTCTCATCTGTTGCAGCCCCGATGACCTGGTGGACCCTGAAGGGTGCCCAGTTCAGATGGTCAGACGAGTGTGAGGAGAGCTTCCAGAGGCTTAAGACAGCTCTGACTATGGCACCGGTATTGGTTTTGCCCACAAGTTCGGGGCCTTATACAGTCTATTGCGATGCTTCCCGTATTGGGCTTGGTGAAGTGCTGATGCTGGATGGCAAGGTCATTTCTTATGCTTCGAGGAAGTTAAATATTCACAAGAAGAACTATCCAGTGCATGATTTGGAGTTGGCAGCCATTGTCCACGCATTGAAGGTTTGGAGGCACTATTTGTATGGCGTGGCATGTGAGGTGTTCACGGATCGTAAGAGTCTTCAGTACTTGTTCAAGCAAAAGGAGTTGAATTTGAGGCAGAGGATGTGGTTGGAGTTGTTGAAAGATTATGATATTACCACCTTATATCACCCGGGGAAGGCCAATGTGGTAGCCGATGCTTTGAGTAGGAAGTCAGCTAGCATGAGCAGTCTTGCATTTATTCCGGTCAGTCAGAGGCCGCTTGCTTTGGCCAATCAATTTGTGAGGTTGGATATTTCTGAGCCTAGTCGAGTGTTGGCTTGTACGGTCGCTCGTTCTTCATTATTAGAGCGTGTCCGTGATCGGCAGTTTGATGATCCCCAATTGTGTGTCCTTAGAGACACGGTGCATCGCAAAGGTGCCAAGGAAGTGACCTTAGATGATGATGGTGTTTTGAGATTGCAGGGGAGAGTTTGGGTGCCAAATGTTGATGGGATTCGAGAGTTAATTTTAGAGGAGGCCCATAGTTCCCGGTACTCTATTCATCAGGGCGCCGTGAAGATGTATCAGGATTTGCGGTAGCATTGTTGGTGGCGTAGAATGAAGAAGGATATTGTGGCATATGTGGCACGGTGTTTCAATTTTCAATAGGTTAAGTATGAGCATTAGCGGCCTGGTGGTTTATTTCCGAGGATTGAGCTTCCCGAGTGGAAGTGGGAGAGGATAACTATGGACTTCATTACTAGTCTTCCGTTGACCCGGAATAAGTTCGATGCATTTTGGGTCATCGTTGGTAGGCTGACCAAGTCAGCGCATTTCATTCCTATGGCAGTCTCCTATTCATTCGAGAGGTTAGCTGAGATCTATATCCAGGAGATTGTTCGCCTTCATGGTGTGCCGGTAACTATCATTTCGGACCGAGGCACGCAATTTACGTCACGTTTATGGGGAGCAGTTCAGCGAGAGTTAGGCACCCAGGTGGAGTTGAGCACAGCATTTCATCCTCAGACGGATAGGAAGTCCGAGCGGAGTATTCAGATATTGGAGGATATGCTCCGAGCTTATGCTATTGACTTTGGAGGATCATGGGATCAGTTCTTTCCTTTAGCAGAGTTTCCTATAACAACAGCTACCACTCGAGTATCCAGATGGCTTCTTATGAGGCTTTATATGGTAGGCAGTGTCGATCTCCGGTTGGATGGTTTGAGCCGGGAGAGGCTCGGTTGTTGGGTACAGATTTGGTTCAGGAGGCCTTGGACAAGGTCAGGATCATTCAGGATAGGCTTCGTACAGCTCAGTCAAGGCAAAAGAGTTATGCAGATCATAATTTTCGAGATGTGGCTTTCATGGTTGGTGAGCAAGTATTGCTCCGAGTGTCGCCTATGAATGGCGTGATGAGATTTGGGAAGAAGGGCAAGCTTAGCTCTAGATTCATTAGCCCGTTTGAGATTCTTAGTAGAGTGGGAGAGGTGGCTTATATAATTGCATTGCCGCCTAGCTTATCAGCCGTGCATCAAGTTTTTCATGTGTCCATGCTTCAGAGGTAACACGGCGATCCAGCCCACATGATAGGTTTCAGTACTTTCCAGTTTGACAAGGACTTATCTTACGAGGAGGAGCCGGTAGCTATTCTTGACCGGCAGATTCGTCAGTTGATATCCAAGGGTTTCCCTTCTGTTCGTGTTCAGTGGAGAGGTCAGCCTCTTGAGGCATCGACCTGGGAGTCCGAGTCCGATATGCGGAGCCGTTACCCTCATTTATTTCCCTAATCAGGTATTTTTTTCTTCTGTACATTCGAGGACGAATGGTTGTTTTAGAGATGGAGAATGTGACGACCCAAAGGGTCATCACCTATTTTATTACCTATTATATACTTCTGAGGCCTTGATAACCTCATTTGTAGTTGTCTCAATTTGCGTGCGCAGTCCGTGCGCGTAGCCGGACAGCTTAAATATGAAATTATGTGGAACAAAATGCTAAGATTTGATATTAAAATAAATAAATTTTACTTTGGTCAACATTTTGGGTAAACAGACCCGCACCCGTGATTTGACGGTCCCGGAGGGTTCGTAGGAAAATATGGGGCTTGGACGTATGCCCAGAATCAAATTCCGAGGTCTCAAGCCCGAGAAATGAATTTTTGAGTAAAACTTGTTTTTTGAAAATATTTAAGGAAATTAAAAATGTAATTTAATTAGAAAGTGAAGGTATCGGGCCCGTATTTTTGTTGCGGCACCCGGTAGAGGTCATATATATGGTTTAAGCACCTTCTGTAAAGTTTGGTTGAAATCGGATGTCGTTTGACGTGTTTCAGACTTAAAAATGGAAAATTTCATGTTTTTTGAAATTTCATAGAATTCATGGATTTTGAGGCCTAATTCGATGTGTATGATGTTGTTTTGTCGATTTGATCTCACGGGTATGTTCATAGGATGTTGTGTGAGTTATCTGCGAAATTTGGTATCATTACGAGTTGTATAGGTCTGTTCGGCACGTTGTTAGCAAAGTTTAGAAACCTTATAATTCCTAAGTTTGGTTCTCGAGGTTTGGGGTGTGATTTCAAATTTTAACGTTGTTTTGAGTGTTCTGAAGGCTCGATCGAGTCCGTAATATGATTTGGGACTCGTTGGTATATTTGGACTAGGGCTCGGGTGGGCCCAGGTGCCTTCTGGGCACCTAACGGGGCTAAAAACCAGCAAACAAGGATGCTGGTGCACCTGCTCTGGTGTGACCGCAGGTGCGGTTGCACAGCATCGCAGGTCCGAGACCGCAGGTGCAGTCCCAGGCATCGCAGGTGCGATCACCAGTGGCCTGGCCAGCCATCGCAGGTGCGAGACCGCAGGTGCAGTCCCAGGCATCGCAGGTGCGATCACCAGTGGCCTGGCCAGCCATCGCAGGTGCGAGACCGCAGGTGCGGTCTCCACTTCTCAGGTGCGATCCCAGACCCCCTAGCCCAATTCCGCAGGTGCGAGATTCTTCTCGCATGTGCGAGACCGCAGGTGCGGTCCCCAGAGCCGCAAGTGCGAGTTCACTGTTCAGGCAGTGAGTTTTAAATACGGGTTTTAAAGCCATTTTCCGCATTTTTCATCTTCTTCCTTAGACGATTTTCACAATTTTTAAGAGCTTTCGACCAGGTCTTGTAAGGTAAGTAAATTTCACCTGTAAATTTGTTTCATGCATGCATCCTAGCCTAATTAACTACATAAACTAGTGCAAAAATTCAAGAAAATGGGTAGTAACCTAGAACTTGTGATCACTTTAGAGTTTTCTGTGAATTGGCCATGAAATAGTGTAAAAACGTATATTAATAATCCTTAGGCCTTGGGTGAGTGTTCCCTTCAAGAATTACAAGAATCCGAGCGAGCGGGCCCGGGGCCGAATTTTGATAATTTTAAAAGAATGATAGGAAATGGATAATTAGGCCATGTAATTGAATCATTGAATCCTTATTCATATACTTGAGTTGATTATGTCTAGATAATACCATTCCGGAGTTGAATTCTTTAGGAAAGGCGGTGTTAGAGGGTTGATTGCTATACTTTGGGCCCGAGGTAAGTGTTTGGTCTAACCTTAGCTTGAGGGAATAGGAGTTGAGTATAATTACTACTTGCTAATTGTCAAATACGATGTATAGGCATGGTGACGAGTATCTATACATTGGTGTCTAGCATGACCGTTAGTCCTTATATTTTGAATATTCTGATTTTGTGGTAATTTCCATGCTTAATTGATGATTTCTATATGTTGTGAAGAATATGTGAAGGGAATTGTAATCTTTAAACTCTGTTGGAGCATAGGCTCAAATTGTAACACGAACGATGAATGTATATGAGATAATTCCTTCATTTGGAGCATTGGCTCAAGTAATAGAGTGAATTATGAAATGAAGTAAAAGAAAGAGAAAGAGCTACTAAAATATACATTTGTCGGGCCATTGTTGCTTTTGATATTGTCTCCCTTGTTGGGATGTTGAGGTTACTGTTATTGTTCACTTGCCGGGATTTAATTGTTGATATTGTTCCCTTGCCGGGATTTAAATTGTTTAATTGATGTTCCCTTGTCGGGATTTCTATTTTATTCTGCTTACTTCCTTTCCCTTGTTTGTGATTGCTGTTTGGGTGAGGAAGAGTGCTAAATCACGAAGGGTGATGTCGTGCACTGTTTGATATTGTGAGGAAGAGTGTTAAAGCACGTAGGGTGATGTCGTGCACTGTTTGATATTGTTCCCTTGCCGGGGTTATTATTTCTATTATGTTTACTCCCTTTACCTTGTTTGTGATTGATGTTTGGGTGAGGAAGAGTGCTAAAGCACGAAGGGTGATACCGTGCATTGTTTGACATTATGAGGAAATAGTGTAAATCACGAAGGGTGATGCCGTTTCGTACCGTACCGATATTCATTGATTATATTGTAAGGAACGAGAGTAAAAGCACTAAGGGTGATGTCGTGCCATGGTTTACATTATTTACATTATACATTGCATCGTGAGGATGAGAGTAAAATCACGAAGGATGATGCCGTGCCATGATTTACATTATTTATATTATACATTGCATAGTTAGAACGAGAGTAAAAGCACGAAGGGTGATGTCCTGCCATGATTTACATTGATTACGTTATACATTTCATAGTGAGGACGAGAGTAAAAGCACGAAGGGTGATGCCGTGCAAGTTTGTGATTTCTTGTCCTTATAGATATGCTTGCTTTGTTGTTCTTTTCCTTATTGAGATTTCTTATATGAAACTGTTATCTCCCCACAGCATGTTCCCCTTCCTCTATTAATTGTTTCTCCATGTATTTCTTATCTGTTGTATATACGTATATCTATTTATTTGAACTGCACAGGTTTATTTGGTAGCTGGCTCTAGCCTAGTCACTACTTCGCTGAGGTTAGGCTAGGCCCTTACCATTACATGGGGTCGGTTGTACTGATGCTACACCTGCATTTCTTTATGTTGTGCAGATTACGCAGTCAGACCCGGAGGACATCATTATTCGGAGTGTTTTCCAGCTTATCCTAGAGGCTTCAAGATATACCCGCTGGCGTTCGTGGGCCTTGGCGTCTCTTCCATCCCTTTGATTTCACTTCTGTCTTGTTTTTCCTCTAGTTTCAGAGACAATTATGTATTCTCTTTTTAGACTTGTATTTAGCACTCTCGTAGACGGTTCGTGAGTTTGTGACTCCAGAATTGGGAAAGTTTATGCGTTGTTGTATTATGTTATCCTTCTTTAGCTTGAGACCATATTTATTTCCGATGTTAAACTGTGAACTGGTTAATTTGTCCTATTAAGTGGTGTTAATATGCTAGTTTATCTATGTACGTTGGCTTGTCTAGCGGGTTCAACGTTAGACGCCATCATTTTATCGGGGATTTCGGGGCGTGACATTTTAGACTCTCCTTTTCTTTTAGTTTTTTCCAAATTCTTTCATGCAAAAGAAATTCCCTACTTCAAAATCATAAACAGCTCGCGATGAAAAAATAAAGGAAAAAAAGATTAAGTCCTTCTAAATATTGTTTACATCTAAGTTTCCGAACAAAAAACTCCTTACCACTAAGAAAATGGCTCAAAGTTGTGCCCTTCGGCCATTAACTCCTTCTACCGTGGCCAACAACATTTCACGTGTTCTTACATTTGAGTGAGGTAGATGTCACCTTAGCACTTTTTAAGATCAGAATATATATATATATATATATATATATATTTTTTTTTTTTTTTTTATTTAATTTTTTTTTTTCTCTCATATGTCCGTTTATGTTCCTTTTGTATTCTTGGTAGTAGAATTCTGGACGGACAAGATGTTTGTACGTTGGACTTTTAATTAAAGTAAAATAGCGGTTATTTTATTATATGATTAAATTGAATGTAATGTATTTGTAGTATAGATTGTAGTTACTAGACTTATTTAATATTCAATACGTTTTCAGTATTCCTTAGTAGAAAATTTCCTGAACTTAGTTAATGTTATGCCATAAGAGGTATTGAAAGGGCAAATATCTTGTAGTATTGGAAAATAACCACTAAGCTAGTAAGTTTCCCAGTCTTTTGAAGGCCACGCTATTATTTTCAATAAACAAGTTATAGAAAACGGGTCCCGAAATATTAGGAAACAATATTTTTTGACGGCCATAGTATTATTTATGCAAAACGTCAAAATTTTCGACGGTTTTGCAGTTGGACATATCCTTTTATGCAGTCATTAATTTGTTTTGAAGGAGAGATTGTTCAATAAATTTAAAAAATAATAATTCGGGGGTTCATATTTTTTTAGCAGCGTAGCCAAATATTTTAAGGTTCATCATTTTTCTGTCAATAATAGAAGCACATAAAGGCTTCACTTTGAAGTCTTTGGTACGGATACCACATGCTGGTGTATATAAAGACTTTGTAAGAGGATGATATTAATTTTTCGTAGAACACTTCATACGTAGTTCAAATGAAAAAAGCAAAAAATAGTATTTAGTTCAAAAGAAGTTAGGTAAAGACTATTTTTTCATTTCTCAAATTGTCATTCAACTATCCCAAATTATCGCTTAAAGTCACTTTACTTTCGTTTGTAACAACAAAGTCACTGAACTATGCCTATTGCGCTCACAAGGTAACTCAACTAAATTTTTCAAATTTTGAATTGCCAAATACCTATTTACCCTCTAAATTATAAATATTTAGCTTATTTTATTTTTTTAACTTTTTAATATTATAATTTTTCCTTTTTACTTTATATATTATGGACTTACCTAATGAATCATTAAATATTATTTATCATTAAAAAAATAAAAGTATTTAAGCATCTATAATGCTGGAATAACAACATAATGAGTTTAGTAAAAAAAATTAATTAGAATAATTTGTTGGTAATAATAATTTGAATATTAACAACAAAAATTCAAAAATTTACTTACACAATTCAGAATAAAAGAAAATAAGCGTTGTAAAATATATATTTAATGAACGTAAAACATAATTATTTAAATAATTTTTTTTATAATATATATTTATATTCTTGAAAATTATGCTCAATCATAGTATATATATTCCATGCACGACTTAACATAGCATATTTTACTCCATACAGATAGTCCCCCTACTTTCCGCTGACATAACTTTGTGTCGTGGAAAAGTTGGTAGAAACATAATTATATAATTGAGCATAATTTTCAAGAATATATAATGTATATTATAAAAATACCCTTATTTAAATAATTATTTTTATATTACGTGCATGGAATATATTTTTACAACCTTTAGTTTCTTTCATTCTGAATTGTGTAAATAATTTTTTGAATTATTGTTGTTAATACTAAAAGGATTAAACAATTTTTATTTTTTCATTTATAAAAAATATTTATTTATTGTATAGGTAAGTCCATAATATAAATTAAAAAAGGAAAAATCATAATATTTAAAAGTTTAAAAAAATAAAAAGAAGATAAATGTTATAATTAAGAGGGTAAAATAGGTATTTTGTAATCCAAAATTTGAAAAATCTAGTTGAGTGACCTTCTGAATGCAATAGACATAGTTCAGTGACTTTGTTGTTACAAACGAAAGTAAAGTGACTTTAGGAGATAATTTGGGATAGTTGAGTGACCATTTGAGTAATGAACTCATATTTTTGTTATTTAATAATATTGTGCTCTCTTTTTGTTCTTTAATTTCTAACCCTCGACCTCATAAATGTGATTCCAGATATCATCACATGTAAAAGAAAGGAGAAAAACGAGTGAAAATAATTAAAATTGATACACACTCTCCATCTCTTTTTTAAACAGTAGCAGAAAATTCAGGTGAATTTTGTGTTTGAGTTTGTTTTTTTCTTTCAATTTAGAATTTGCTTTAATTTGGATAACCTAATGATGATATTGAAGGTAGAAAATTTGATTTGTTTTAACTTTTGCAGAGAGATTATGCACTTTCAATTGTAGTACTGATGTTTTGTTTTCCAAAAAGATGCTGCAGAAGTAGCAGCAACAACAACGACTAGCATTAGGAGTAGTGGTAATAGTACTACGATTAACAGTAGAACTCTATATATAATGTCATACGAAATGTCACCAAAACCAAGTAATAAGAACAATGTATCTAATATCTTATATCTCTAGTTTCATAGAACTCTATATATATTGTCATAAAGGACAAAAAAATATGTTTGCTTAGTGTTTCGAATTGCAACAGTAATCTTGTGAAATATACATCTCTTTAATTTTATCTCCCAACATGACGAGAATAAATATATATCCAAAAATGATAGCAAATCAAGACACCTGAATGGCTTATACTTTAATCGGCTAACGAACTTGTTTTACTTTTTAAATTGTTTTCTTCAAAGTCATCTTCTTGGCTTACTAAAGATCGTCAAACCATGTTTAAGTGCTTAATTCATTCAACCACCATAATAATTCAACGCTAGCTCTTTGAGGATGTAAGGGCAACATAAAGAGAATAGCTCCAGGTATGATAAAAGGCCATTAATAGATATGAATAGGGAAACAACTCACCTCTTCATGGCCACACAA
Organism: Nicotiana paniculata; assembly: GCA_005239505.1. Taxonomy (NCBI): domain Eukaryota; kingdom Viridiplantae; phylum Streptophyta; class Magnoliopsida; order Solanales; family Solanaceae; genus Nicotiana; species Nicotiana paniculata. Next base: position 26,654 of record ML365377.1, read on the forward strand.
GAATCTTACCAACCTAAACTCCATGAACAATACTCACAAATTCCTCCCAAACCACCTGATGGACAGGATACCCAACCAAATCAAGATCAGTTGTTAAAAAATAGAGCGACTGAGGCCGGATCAAAGCAAGCAAAAGCCTTATTCCAATGTACGACGTCGTGATTTGGAGTTTGAGGTTGGTGATTGGATTTTCCTGAGGATCTCACCGATGAAGGGTGTTATGCGTTTTGGGAAGAAGGGTAAGTTGAGTCCATGGTATATCGGTTTGTACAAAATTTTAGACGAATTGAATAGGTTGCTTATGAGTTAGAATTGCCATCCGAATTGGAATTTCTCCACCCGGTATTCCATGTATCTATGTTGAGGAAATTTATTAGAGACCCTTCTCGGGTCGTCCCTATCAAAGATGTACAAGTTACAGAGGATCTATCATATGAAAAAGTGCCAGTGGCTATACTAGATCGACAAGTCTGCAAGCTGAGAACAAAGGATATAGCTTCCGTCGAAGTATCGTGGAGGAACAAGAACATGGAAGAAATGACATGGGAAACAGAAGATGATATGAAATATAAATACCCTTACATATTCCAGATTGAAGATAACGAGGATTCCGGGGGGACGCAAGACGTATTAGAAGGTGAAATAGCTCTATGAGGTAAGCAGTAGCTTGAGAATACTCTTCCTTAATAAAAAGTGCTGATATGCAAATAATGTACATATCCATAATGCTTGTATAGCCTTGTGAGGCCATACGTTGGGTTTAACTGCTTGCGAGTTTGGATAGTTTCCACTTTAAGGGGTGACTCGGCCGGAAATTTCCGTTCGAATCCATGATGAGTTAGACTCCCAAAAACCCTTGCATTCGAGGACGAATGTTCCTGGGGGGGGGGGGGGGAGGGTGTTACAACCCATATCTTATCTCATGCCATAATTTAGTCTACGTAAATTTGAGAAGAGATTATCTTTAAGATTATAAAAAGTAAATTCCTATTGGTCTTAAATGATACAAGGGTATATAAGGGTGGTTAACAAGTATTAGAAGTTAAACGAATCAAGGATGTTGTAACCCGTATCTTCGCGTAAGAGGTGCTTAATATTCTCAAGAGGTTGTGTTTTATATTTTTTCAATCATATAATATCCGTATCATAAGTCCTGAAGTCAAACGAGTTATGAAACGAAAGTCGACAAATGTTGTCGCAACTTACGTTCATAATTTTACTTAAACTTTAGGTCAAATATTACTAATATTTTATCCCAATTTACTTGTAATTACGGGGTGATATACCCACCAAATTAAATATATATGAGTCTATTTTTCAACTCATTAAACCATTCGTCGATACGATCACAGAGTAGATAGATATTCACATATTTGCGAGGCTGCGCCAAACAACTCCTATGGGGCACATATAGGCGGTTTAAGATATATGGATATATAAAAGAGGCCTCAACCCCGTATTTAGTCATTATTGTTTTAGTATATTCAGACCTTAGAAGTCTAAAAATACTCTCTCAATTTCTCTCATGATCCAAGACCCAAACAAAGGGCAAACAACACAAATCAAGTGCCGGAAATCCCATGGCGCTAGTAAGTTTCTTGTTCTTCTAGTTGTTGCTGATTTATGTGTTGTTCCAGCTCGTGTGGGAGGTTTTTTCTAAGTGGTTTATGTTCTTTAAATAATCTCTCAAGTTTTTAATATCTACCCTAGGTGATTTCAAGTATTCTAAAGTGATTCTAGTGCCGAAAAACCTAATTGATTGCTAGTTTCGATTCCTTATTCTTGTGGCAGCATTGGAGGGATATGTCATGGACCATTATAGTCAAATTTGAGTTGTTATTCCCGTTTAAAGGTAAGAAACCTCTTACTCTACATGTATTTAAGATTTTCTAAGTTGCAGCTAAGTCATTGAGGCGAGAACGTATGAAATATATATCGAAAGGCTTGGTAGTAATGTTGTTGGTAGGTGGAATATTTTGGGAGGCTCAATATGATTATTATTGATGTTGTTTGGGGTGTTTGCTGATTTTTTTGACTTGTGTGAAGTCATATAAATAGGGTAGGTTCTGTCCCTTTCATCATAAAATAGGTTGTGGTCGATACATAATAGCTACGCGCTTAAACGATAACGATAATGTCATTTCTCTTATTGTAAACTAAGAGGTCGTAACATTTGCATAGCTTGAGTTTGGGAAGTATATACAAGGTATGTCAGGCTATCCCTTCCTTATTTTTCACGACTCTGATTGTACCTATGGTAATGAACGATCTTCCAAAGACACTCTACTCTTAGAATCTAGCAGTACTGACATTGTTTCCCTTCTTATGGAACAATTGATGTTAATGTTTATTCTCTTATTATTATGTTATCAATGTTGTTGGTGCTTCCCTTATTCTTATAATATTCTTGATGAAGATTTAGTCCTAACAATGTGTACGAAGAATACCAACCTTAGGTCACTCCGAAAAGTTCAAAATATGATTCCATTGAGTCCAATATGCATTATATATATGTATCTATTTTACTCTACCGAGCCACGCTATAGTAAGCCGGGTACGACACCTATTGTGCTGCCACTGATCAATTGGGTTTTACCGAGCTCCACATGGCCGGGTACGATTCTACCGAGCCTTATGATGTTCGGATACATTTTTTATTGTGCCTATTACAGCCGGGTACGATATGATGATGATGATGCCCACAGAGCCATATGTTTTAGAAGTTTATGTATATAACTAGATGTATCATTAATTTCATGTCAGTAGCCCTCAAAGGTACCCAGATATTACAGGTTGTATATTTTCTATCCCTGTTTACATTACTGTTCTTACTTATGCTTTCCTTCATTACATACTCAGTACTTTATTCGTACTCACATTCTTTTTATTTGTGGATGTTGCATGTCGTGCTGCAGGTCCTGATAGATAAGTAGACCCAGCTCCCCCACCACAGTAGGCTGCCCAGTTCAACGGTGATTGGTGAGATCCCTTCTCCAGACTTGTCGTGTTCTTAGTATGCATTTTTGTTATTGACATTATGGGTATGTCGGAGCCCTGTTCCGGCAATGTTGCAGCACTTATGCTCCTTTCGAGGATCATAGACAGGTGTCGACTCATGTATAGTGTAGTATGCCTTGTCGGCTGATTTTTGTTGTGTAGCCTTTCATGACAGTGTGGTAGCTTGTACCTTATATATAGTTTCTTGGTAGTCTTGTCATCCCATGTTGTGTATGTTCATGCCATTATCTTTCATTGTTTGTTATTCATGATCCATATCTACCATTTATATTGACCTTGTCGACCCTAAAAGATAATAAGGAAGGTTAGATTAAAATATATGTTGGTGCTCGGCAAGTATGGCTCGGGTACAAGTCATGATCCTCCAGTTTGTGTCGTGACACGTTGTCGCGCCCCACTTTTTCCTCGCGGAATCTGGGTTTCGACATTCTTGGACAACTCCCTTCCTTTTGGGATGGGGTATCGGATTTGAAGAGTCACCGCCTAACGGATTAAGGTGTGTTAGGGAACCTAAAGTAAATTACTCATCAACGGGATTATATCACTAGAGATTGGGTAAGGGCTCGAAATTACCTTGAGGGGAAGGTGTTAGTCACCCCTCGAGGTCCACAACGGTGGGTCCCGACCAAACTCAATTTAAGCGAATTAGTCTTTAAAGAAAAATAAAATAGTTTAAACTGATAAAGATTACTTTAAAACGGGAATTAAATGGGTCCTAAGTTTATTAGACTATAGGATCACCTCCATGCAATACTCGGTAAACTTTCCCCAAATTGAGGTGTTACGCGTAGCATTACCGCATAGGTCATCATCTCATTTACTACCCAATTACCCTCCCCTTTTCAATTAGTGCCTAAGTGTTCTAATAACATCCAATATGTACCTTATGCATGCACTGTCTGTCCCTTACCTATGACCCTGGAGGTGTTTAGGACCCCTATTTAAGATGGTTCTAGACTCACCTATGTTGCTTAAAAAGAGAAAACTAAGCGACAAACAAAAATCAAGTAGGACTGTTACATAAGTAGCAATTAAGAGGCTCATATTTACCTCCACAAATAGACAAACAGATACACGTTATTCAAGCAACTTTTATGATTTCAGGATCCTATAGGCAGGATATCTAAATAAGCATAAATAGAATATATAACACTCTTATTAAGGCGGGGAAATGAGTACCTGTCAGTTTGCCTACTGATTTTTATCAATTACTGAATCTTGGCACGTTCCAAGCAGCAAGAAATCACCGTCTTTAAACCCAGCATTTTAATTATCATACAGGCTTGCTTAAGTGATAACCAAGCAGAATCCTATAGACATGCTACCTAAGCGTTAATCATACCATCTTTTATAAACCAATGATTGGGTTTAACAGGCATATTTCATATTTTTAGAACCTATAGGCATGCTTTCTATGTGCCGAAACTGATTACAAGTATTATTTCCTATAGAAATGATATCTAAACACAGAAACTGATTTTTACACTTACTTCCTATAGGCATGATGTCTAAGTATTGGAACTGTTTTTACACTTATTTCATATAGGCATGATATCTAAGCGTCAAGACTAATTTTATATGTGTTTCCTATAGGCATGATATCTAGGCGAGTACGGCGTTAACTAGTTTCCAAGAAAGTTGAACAAGGAAGATCCTAGGAACATGATTTCTAATGCACACATGGAGATTTCGAAAACATGACTATTGATGCAGAATTGATAAACGACCTAGAAGCAGGATTTCTAGGATGCAAATATGTGAGAATTTAGGATAATGAGATAAACCCTATATGCATGGTTTCTCATGCACATAAGGAATCACCACAACATCATATAAGCATGATTTTTACCCGGATATGATAAAAGATATATAAAAATCCATCCCCAGCTTTTACTAATAACCCCATATCTGTTTTACATAGATTATTATTACAGACCAATACAAATGAATTACATAATGAAAATCACTATACTATAGGAAGCCTTGGCAGGCCCAAAGTCAACCTGGAAGCTAGGCCTCCAATAAAATCTGGAGTACACCAGTAGTTCATAATACATCAAATGGGCTTCTGGTGTGTTAAAGTTCCCAAGGGTCTCAGGTACCCCGGGCAATGCTCACACCAGAACCTTTTCAACGAAACAGTTTTGTGAACAAGTTTGGAAGGCCAGCCCCAGTTTGTCATAGTTCGGAGGAGTCTCATGGACTCATAGGCAGTGCTCACACTGGGGGGGGGGGGAAGGTGGGTAGAACCCTAGAGATCTAAGAGTAGGAGTTGAAAATAGTATATAAAAGTTGGAGAAAGTTTTAGGAAAAACAGTTTGGACTTTTAGAAGTGAATAGAAGAAGATTACAAGATTAAAAACTACAAACATAACCACATTTAGCAGACTGAATTCAAACATGAATTGCAGTAGTTAAACAATCACTAGGAACACTGGAATCATAGACAGAACGGAGTCATAAATAAATCAAACAAGGTTTCCCATGGTTGGAATTGACTTAGTTCATTAACTATTACTAGGTGAGCATATAGACATGTATTAAACACAGAACATCATGCTGAAGTTAAGTTACTAATCATATGGTCATACAGAAATGGTAATAGGATTTAGGAGCACTGATATCCTTGGAATAAGTATACAGAAATCATGAATTAATCAGGAACATGTTAAGGTAAATTATCAACACATAAAATGGGACAGGATCTGAGGCATGCTAGTTGAGAAATAAGTAAACAAGTGTCATGGATCAAATAGGAATATGCTAAAGTATACTAACCATACTAACATATAGGACATTGCAAGTTAACAGGAATTAAGTCATGCTGGTTAATAGCATTAAACAGAAAAACATAAGGCAACTAGAAGCATTTTGAGGTCTAACTACATACATATAGAATGATAACAGAAGAGGAGGCATACCAGTTAAAAGGTAGAAAACGGGAAGGTGAAGACAAGTAGAATCCAAGAGTCTAGCCTTGGCTTTCAGCTGGCTATACAGGGTAGCAAGTATAAGTAACAGAAAGAACGACAACTGTGAGTTTGCGAGTGAAAGTAAGAGTTTGTGTGTATCGGTGTTTCTTTATCTTTCTGTGTGTGTTCGTGTGTTTTGCAAAAATTGGAATGGGGGTTTATATAGCATTCAATAAGGTAGACAAATATGTCGAGGAAGATTTAGAGTTCACAAATAAGGTATGCAAATAAAATTAACCAATTAATTGGGGATAAACTCAATCAATTAATTCAACAAAATCTGGAAAACACCCCTTAAATTAGGGAGAATCAATTAACAGCCAAGTTAGGGGTTTAATAAGGTAAAAAAATAAATGAAGGACCATTTAGGGCCTGGTTAAAATAATAAAATTCCATAAATTAGTCTAGTAACATAGTTAAGGCAAGTAGTTCCAGTTATGAGTCACGAATAAGGAAAAATAAGTAAAAATCATAGAGAAATACCAATCTTAACAGAAAAATATAATTTCGAACCCTAATTAGGCGAAATAAATCAGTTATCCTCTGTTAATTGACGGGACGAAGAATAATTGACAAATACAGAACAAGTAGTGAAGTAATTAAAAATCCTAGGGATTAGAACATAGTCATGAAATCAGTCGAACAAGTAAAGAGAACCAGAGTTAGACATTTAAATTTTTTTAGATTTATTACAAAAACATAAAGATGAAACCCTAGCTTTAGAGAAAACAAAAAATCAGTTAATAATAAGAAAAAAATAGAAGATCTTTAAAGAGAAATATCAGCTAAATTCAAAAAACATCTTATATCTATAGAGATTAGAACCGACTTGAATAATAAGAGACTATGGTTTCAAAAATGATAGAGGTGAGAAAAAATCTGATTTGGAACCACAGATTTAAGCCATAAACATGAAGATAATAGCACTCACAAACATGGAGATGATCACAGGTCGGTTCATCGAGAAAAGTGAAAGGTTTCAGACCAAGAGTAGTTGAATCTCCTTGAGATTCCATCAAACTACTGCCAAATCGAACAACCAGTGAATATAGGAGGCCGACTGGGGCCTAAAATCAATGGGAAACCCCATGGATTGAAAAGTTTTCGATGACGGCGGGCTAGGGTTGGGGAGAATTTAGGAGAGAAGAGAGGAAGACGGAAACATGGGCGGCGGGGTCGTTTGGTGTAATTAAAAAAGGAAAATGATCTTGGACCGTTGATCTTTTGAGATCAACGGCAAGGATTAGATCTGAGGGGTTGGGCAGGTTTAAAATTGGGTCACGGTATTGGGCTATGATTTTAATTGGGCTGGGGGTAATATTTTGGGCCAGGTCCGAAATTAAGCCAAATTTAAAGAGGTTGTTTATTAAATACCTTGTGAATTTGATAAAATAATATATAAAATAGCAAATAAATGATAAAAGTTGTTATTGATGTATAACAAAATGATTTAAAATAATCGCTTAATATTCTAAAAATACAAAAATGTCATTTTCTTGTGAAATAAGGACCACTAACCCTATCTTATTTCTGAGATTCCACTGCACTCAAACTCTCTCATATTCTCTCTTCTCTCAACCTAACCCTAGCCTGCTTCAACCACCACCTCCCTCTCCGACCATCTCCGGCGACCACCTTTCAACCCCAAGCCTCCAATGGTTTCCCCCCTCGCCTTGCTCATCATCTCTGAGGCCTTCAACGGCCTTGGGCCATGCCGACTTGTGTCTAGGGTTGCTGTTTTGGTTGTTCATGACTTCTCCGGTGTGATTTTAGGAAAAATCACACCATATTTGCTACGATCTTTGACGTTTATAGAAGGTTTTTCCGTTTTTATCTGGGTTTCCTTTGTAACCCTAGCTTTTGTTTGAATCTCTTAGATCTATGCTATTTTTAACGATTTAAGTCTTTTTCTTTCTATATTTTACACTATTCTCAAACTTCTTTTGAAAAATCATCAATTGTAAGCCGTTTATACTTTCTTTAAAGATAGGGTCTCTGTTTAAACTTATTTTCTCTTTATGTTTAAACCTCTTTCCTTGATTATCTTGACTGATTCTATGTTCGTACTACTTTTTAACTCGTCTATGTTAAAAAGCCATAATTTTTTAAGATACTTCTTTATCTTGGTTCTTTGTGTTAGCCTGACTACTTGACTCTTGTTAAGTTTCTGTGGTTACCATGCTTCGAATGGGTTTTTACCACTTGTATCACCTCTATGTGATTGTATTCATCTGGATTTGTTCGTCTCTTGCCTCTTTCTGTCAGTATTGCTGACCTTTCCTGTTTGCTATGACTGTTTTTCTTTCCCTATTTATATGTTGAAGTCTATAATCATAACCCTCTCTTGATTTGATTCTGATTTCCTTATTTGATGGTTTTATTGAAAGGTTTTCTTTTAAAACCCTAAAATCTACCACGTCTGTTTGAATCGACTGATCCCCTACCTTATTTGTTGTGGTACTTGAATCTCGCTGAATCATTTCCTTAGTTGAAGTTTTCTGAATTTATTCCTAATTGACTACCCTTGAGCTCCCTCTGAACTTTGACACATAGGAGCTGGCCTTTCCACATTGCACTTACTCCATCTTGGCTATGGAATCTGGGTGTGAGCACTGTCCGGGATCCCTTGAGGTCCTTAGGGAACTGTGACACACCCGAATTATGAAAAGGCTGTGAAACATTACTTGGCATTTGAGGACATGGAGATCTGGGCCTATTTTGTAGGCTCCCTATAGTTAACTTCTTATTTTTCTTCTATTTCAGTTATGTAATTCATATCCCATGGCCTGTAATAATTAATTGTAAACAACTCTGGGGTCAGATAGTGAAAATGGGTCGGTGCATGCTGTAGTATAATCAAGGGAACAGACCATGTTTCTAGGTTTATTTTATCTATGCGCAATAGCAGACATGTTTAGGTACAACATGCCATGCATTAGATATCATGCTACTTAGGCTCATATATATTTTTCTCCTTTCAGCATGTCATCATTCATTGCCTTCACTTAGAGATCCTGCCTATAGGACAAATAATTAAGTAAATTGCTATTATGTGATTATGCTCATATAAACGTGTCCTCAAGCTTCACTTAGAAGTCCTGTCCTAGAATAAATAATGGTAACAAAAACTGCAATCATGTCTCATCATTGTATACACGTACAGATCCTGTTCTAGGTAAACAACGATTCAAATCTGTCACATGTGCTATTCATGAAGTTGTGCGTAGTGTTTTGATCTTGCATTCATTTAGAAAAAGAATGTTTAAGTTATCATGTTGCATTAGAAATCATGCTTTAGGGTCATACTTACTCAAATCGCACCTAGTTTAAATATACGCGTCTAAAATAGTACCTGTTATAATAAGCTGGAAATCGGTCTTTGGTAAACACTTAGAATCATATGCTATTAGGATTGGTAATCTGAAACCCTTTTAACAAAGTTGTACAACTGCTGCATGTTATTTTACACCTAGGCAAGCCTTATGAAATAAGTTACAAGGAATAAAACTAGATCTGTCTTTATGATCATGTTTAACTACCAACATGCTAAAATCAGTAGGCAAGACTGACTAGGACTCCCTCTCTGAGTTATGACAAATCTGATCCTGCTATTTTTATTTAGATATCATGCTTAGGAACTGAAACTGGACCCAAATTTGTGTATGAGGCATGCTGTGTATGTGCAATATATGTGGAGGTATACTTGAGCCCCTTAATTGCTTTCCATGTTCTTCCCTTATATGAAGTCCTACCTATTTTGTTATCTGTCGCCCTAGAATTTTTACTTTTAAAACCTAAGGGTTTTCCTAGCACCTCCCTTTAGGATATGAGTCCATATTTCCTCTGGGACTAATAGGAAGGGACGGGTAACATCATGTAATAGAGTTCGTGACCAACACGCGCTTTAATTATCTTCACCGGGTGGGAAATGGTAGAATATGGATATGATGACCGGTGCGCTAATACCACGTGTAGCCCCTCTTCGAGGAGTGTCATACGGGGTATTGCATTGTTGTGATCCATATTATAAAACCTAGGATATCCTTTACTTTTACATGCTTAGATTGTAATTCTTTTCAAAATCTAACTTTTCATTGATTGTTTTCAAACAACTGCGTACTTAGACTTAAATCCCCTATTATTTGAGTACTACATGTTTGTTTGCTAAAATTGCACAATTTCACAATAAAGTTGTTTGGCCGGGAACCACACTTGTGGATCTTGAGGGGGGCCTAACACCTTCCCCTTAGGATAATTTCAAGCCCTTACCTTGTCTCTAGTTAACAACCTAGTTATAGATAAACCCCCGTAGGTGCCCTAACGCACCTCAAACCCGTTAGGTGGCGACTCTTCTCTCTCTACTCTTCCTTAAAGGAGTTGTCCAAAAATGTCAAAAACCCTGACCGATCCGAAAGGCGAGGAAAAAGGGGGCGCGATAGCATGGCGACTTTGCCGGGGACTTTCAGGCTTTTACCATTTTCAAATTGCTTTATTAATTTGTACCTCTTCCCATTTCCCTTATGTGCAATTACTTGTCTATTTCTTTAAGCATTTATTTTATTCAAAAGTAACTGACATGTTTCTCTGTTTCCTTCCTTTGTAACCGCTTTTAAATTATAAACTGTTGTATTTACCGCTTTCCTAACGTGCAAATACATGACAACGTGTTTCTAATGCTTATTTATTATTGCATAATCATGCTCAACACTCATACTCCACTCGTGCGAAACAAAATACTATAGCAACGCTTGATGAGTGGTTGCGCTCTTCCTATATTATTATCCCCTAGATTCGAAAAGGGTTATTTGCGGTAAAACTAGTCGATCAGTGGTGCAGTCGACAGTTCCGTGCCTTTCCCCCTTGAGTTGTCCGCTCGAGGGTACCAGTCTAAAACCCCATAGAAACCTTACTCCATTATGTTGTTACATGTATCAAGGTCAATCCTAGCCAGGCTAGAGTGTGGTCCGCACGATAGCTTTTAAGATTGCCTTATCCAAAAGTCCACTGGGTTTCCCTAAACCCAAACGGACATCATCACGTTCTATGCATTTATTTGGAGAATAAAATTCTTTATGCTAATTGTTGATGTTAATTGGGGGTAAGGGCCTAACCTTGTTTGCCTTGCAGAAAAATGAGGCACGAAGTCCCCAGATTCGGCATGGTCTCCAATATCCATCCAAGATTGCTAAGTTTGTGGGAAGATTTACATTCTAGTGACAAAACTCTCATAAGAAAATACTTGGGTAATCTACCATCTTTCCTAGAAATCTATCCTAACAACATGATAATAGAGGTTGTTACCCTGTTCTGGGATTGTGAAAGGTCCGTGTTCCGCTTTGGGGATATTAAACTGACACCTTTGCTGGAGGAAATAGAAGGACTGGCTGGCCTAGTGTGGGAAACCCCGGGATTGCTAATGCAGAGAACCGCACAAGCAAAGGTTTCCTCTAAAAGAATAGGTCTGAAGAAAAATGTTGAACTGGTATGCTTAAAGGAGTCATACATCCATTTTGAATATGTGTACGAAAGGTATGGCCATATCAAATCATACCGTACCTACCATGATGAGTTTTCCATCACATCCTTGGGACACATCCATTGTAGAGTATCCGTCGTCATGTTTTGCTTCTTGGGTCTGATTGTGTTTCCAATAAAGAATGACAGAATCCACACTAGACTGGCCATGGTAACCAAGACACTAATGGAAGGAATTGGTGGGAAAAACTTTAGCATTGTTCCCATGATCATTGCAGACATATATGGAGCCTTGGAAAAGTGTCAACGAGGGGCAAGCCACTTCAAAGGCTGAAATCTACTACTACTTCAGCTTTGGCTCATGGAACATCTCCAAAAGGGCGAATACCGACAAGAAATTCATCGAAGAGTTTGGGATGACCACATCACTTTCCACCATCTAAAGCGAATGAATTACATCCCCGACATGTTTGTTCAGCCTGAGAACGCCAAAGAATGGGTCGAGCTCTTTGATAATCTGACTGAAGAATAGGTTCACTGGATCTTCGAGTGGTTTCCGACAGAGGAGTTCATCACCGTTCCTAATGCTAATTGGTCTAAGAGAAACATACCCTTACGTCCCTCTTTGAGTTATGAGGCAAGCGGGTAGGAAGCAAGTCATACCCAGGGTCGACAAGATAAGCCATCTTCGAGCTGACTTCAAAAATGACGATAGTCATCACAAGTGCCAAGCCCAGCACATGTGGCACTAATATTGCAATTAAGAAGGACGCCATCGAGTAAGACAAATATCATGCCGGTTGTACCCCTTTCTATCCTGGTTCGTTGGCAGAAAATTGGGGTGGTCTGAGCGAGCCAGGGTTCATTCAGAGCCACAGGGTTATAGATGAAAAGGCCGAGGCATAAGTCAAATACAACCAGCTGCACAAGAGGATCTTTGAGTGTGAGGATGATCATCACAAAATACACGAGTCTATCAAGAAACTGATCGAGGAATGGAACGATATGGCTATCAGCACCAACAAAAGGTTAGGGTATTTGGAGTGAGGCATAGTGGAGCTGGAGGAAAAATTTCTCAAAAGGGTTGAAGAATGTCAAAAGGTTGAAGGGACTGAAAGAGGACATGCAGACAGAGCATACCTGTTGTTGGGACTTCGCGAGTTGGGGAAAATGTACGAGGGAAGCAAGAATGCCGAGTCTGGGGAAGGTCCTTCTGGGACCAAGTAGATAGCAATGTCTTTCTTTTACTTTATCAATGTAATAAGGCCAATGTCCATTAGTGACCCTTACTTCTTGTTTATTTAGTGTCGTTTTTGGATTCGTCTATTTTCTTATCAATAAAATGAGGCATTTAGCATCTTAATTTCTCAAAATCAATTTGTCGCTAGGCCTCCCTCGGGCACAAAAGAGGTCCCCAAATTAGGACGCGCTTTACATTCCTGCACTATGTGTTTAAATACCGCAGTACTTTTAATAATCCTTACTAACTTGGATACCTTTTGTTTTTGTTTCCTCTTTCTTTATTTATTTATTCCCCTCCCCAAAGGTTAGTTCGTGCACTCTGGCATCATCATCCTATCTTACAAGAGCCAGGGGACCTCCACCCTCTCCTCCTCTTAGTCCTCCCAAAGACTAGAACAAAGGCGAAAATAAAATGGAAGCTTCAGGAAACAACAGAAATCAGAATGTGGTTGAACGGGTAGAGGCCACTGATGACTAGGGTATTCGGATTCAGAATGAAACGGTGTCGCAGCTGGAACAGAAGTTGTCAAAGTTTCAAGTAGACCTTGATCAAGTTCTGAATCTGGCAAACCTGTCATTCTCCCTCAACTTTCCAGACGTCAACATCGAGAATCCAACACCTCCTCGAAACATCCCAAAATAGCAAGATCATCCCGCAGCTTATTATCACAACACCCCACCAAAGAGCCAAACTTTTCCAGCGCAATGAAACGCCTGCCACACTCCAAATAACACTCCACTACTTATCCCATAACCTCAGAACTCCACAAATGACCATTTCCACACCAATGCGCCAGGCCACCATAACAATACCATCTACGTGGAGACCATTCCACACTCCACTTCCCCTATTACATAAACACTCGAGTCTGATGAAAAGGACCTGCTTATCAAGAACTTGGCCGAGGAACTTAGGAAGCTGACCAGCCGGGTTCAAGGCGTCGAGGGAATGAAGGGTGTCGAAGGGTTGAACTATGAAGACCTCTGCATACAGCCCGAGGGATACAAACCTCCTATGTTTGAAATGTTTGATGGTACAGGTGATCTAAGGGTCCATATGAGAACTTATTGTGACAGACTTGTTGGAGTAGGGAAGGATGAAAGGATCCGCATGAAGCAGTTCATGAGGAGCTTGAAAGGAGATGGTTTGTCTTGGTACATCAGCCAATATCCCAAGAAATGGTCGAATTGGGTGAGCATGGCATCTAATTTTATGGATAGATTCAGGTTCAACACAGAGAACACACCAGACGTGTTCTATATTCAGAATTTGAAGAAGAAGCCCACGGAGACATTTTGCGAGTACGCTACTCGCTGGAGGTCCGAAGCTGCCAAGGTCAGGCTCGCCTTAGAAGAGGAACAAATGAACAAGTTCTTTGTCCGGGCTCAGGATCCGCAATAGTATGAACGATTGATGATGATCGAGAACTATAAATTCTCCGATATTATCAAACTGGGGGAGAGAATCGGAGAGGGTATTAAAAGTGGTATGCTCACGAATTTTGAAGCCTTGCAAGCTATAAATAAGGCTTTGCAGTCTGGTGGTGTGTTTAAGAAAAGGGACGCGGGAACCGTGAGGGTTGCACAAGGAACTAAATCCCTACTCAAATACCAAACTTACCCAACACCTCCAGTCACATATCAACCAACCCCAAATTTCCAAGCACCCTCACCCTCATACCAAGCTTCACCACCCACTTATCAATCACCTCCACCACCAAACTTATCAATTACCTTCACCACGGACATATCAACCTGCTTCATCCAGATACTCTCAACCCGCTCCTATCTACCACACTTACAATTTTCAACCATCCCATTTCCAATCACCCCCCTGCACGCCAAAACTTCCCTAGACCTCGTCTTAATTTTGATCGTTGACCTCCAAAAAAGCATACCGCCATCCCTGAACCCATCGACCAGCTGTATGAGAAGCTCAAAGCTGCTGCTTATATCACCCACATCCTTGCTGCAACCCCTGAGAATCGTTCTCAATAGGTCAACCCAAACAAGTCCTGTGCATACCACTCCGGCATGAAGGGGCACACAATCGATGAATGCCGCTCTTTGAAAGACAACATACAATCTCTGATTGATAACAAGATCATTGTGGAAAAATATCCCGTTCCGAACGTCCGCAACAACCCATTTCCAGACCATAAGGGTTGAGGTATCCACATGATTGAATTCGAAGATGATTGGGACCCCGGGGAATCAATCGGGTTGATCGCAGAAGGCGATGATCCAAAGGAACCTGCAGTCACTCTCAACCTGATCCTAGTCCAGATTCAACCATCTGAGGATGTTGAGGTAAATATGTCCATGCCTCTTGAGTTTGAAGAAGCATCACCTGCAAATACACCACTATCGATTGAAGTTGAGTTTGTGTTTCCAGCAAATGCACCCGCACCATTTGAGGTTGCAGTCTTGCCACCGCAGGCACATGTTCCATTCAAAGTGAGGGTAGTTGCACCAATCACGGTGGCGATATTGATCACGCCACCTTTCTATACAAATGTTGTACCATGGGAATATACAACCGAGGCGAGAAGGAAAGGCAAGATCAAGACTGAAGAAGTTGTCGCAGCACAGGGTATGACAAGAACTGGCAGAGTCTATACCCGTGAACATCTAACCGAATCACGCAAGCAGGCTTCCAACCGGCCTCCCCTTATTGAGACAGGACCAGATGACCTATGGAGCATTCGGTTATCGACCAGCTGAACAAGACATCAATGCAAATATTCATCCTCTCTTTGCTACAGAATATCGAGACGCACATGATGGCTTTGTTCAAGGTGTTGAATGAAGCCTATGTGCCGAACAACATCACTAGCGAGGAAATGGACAATATGGTAGGCCAAGTGCTAGAAATCCACAAGATCACTTTCCATGAGGACAATCTACCACCTGAAGGGCTGGGTCACAACAAAGCACTACACATCACTTTGCAATGCGAAGATTATGTCATCACCAGAATCCTGATCGATGGAGGATCCAGTCTTAACATCTGTCCGTTGATAAGGCTTAAGAAATTGGGTAAAGGGATGCATGAGATAAAGGATGGAGCAGTCAATGTGAAGGCTTTCGATGCATTTCAAAGGTCCACCATTGGTGAGATAATCCTATGCTTGCAAATGGGACCAACCTGGTTTGAGATTGACTTCCAAGTGATAGATGTGCCAGCGTCCTACAACTTGTTATTAGGGAGACCCTGGATCCATGCTGGTGGGGCCGTAGCATCAACATTACATAGGGCTGTGAAGTTTGAGTGGAACCAACAAGAGGTGATTAATCATGGCGATGGTAGCAACCCCATTTATAGTCGCCAGACTATTCCGGTGATTGAAGGAAGAAGGAAGCTGGATGGAAAAACTTACCACCATATTGAACGGGTCAATGTTATCGACAAAGACAAATGGTGGGATAGCAGGATCGCAAGTATGATGAATTGGCGAGGGTACGAGCCAGGTAAAGGGCTCGGCAAGAACCTCCTGGGAATCTCCCAACCTATCAACCTCAAGAAGCATGACACCACTTTTGGTTTGGGATACGAATACTCTTGGAAAGAGTTCAAAAACTGGTCGCCACCGTGACGCGGTCCTCATTACCCTCTAGAGGAACCAATAACGCATCTGGAGCATACATTCCAATATGCCGACGTTATTTATGGATCAGACGAAGAAGAAGCACTTGGAGCAAAGAGGAACTTGTTTCTGGAGGACAGTGATATGGACTACTATGTTATTCTCGAGGAGGAGGGGGAGGAAGGCCCTTCCATACAGGCTGTGAGCAGAGGGATGTACTTCAAGAATTGGACTGTCAGGACAACCAAAGCCCGACGAACCTCGGGGTAGCAAGGCTAAAACGAACACTATTCATTGTTTTTCTTTACAAAATGATTTCCTTTTTCGCATTTTAATTCCTGCAATAAGATCTTCAATGTTCAAAACAATCATTCAATTTATCAAAAGCATTATTAAAATTTTCTTATAAATGAATATTTATTGCTATTATTTTTCTCTCATTACTTTACCTATACAGCATTACTATTACCTTTCATGATGAACCGATGACTGTGACATACAATGAGACAACGCAACGAATGGACATGGATTTAGAAGAAGATGACATACTTGATTGACAATTGCGCCAAGCATGAACTACAATCATTCGTGGATTGCTTCGCTGGTTATCGTCAGATCTAGATGTATGAGGAAGATGCTGAGAATACGGCTTTCATTACGCCGTGGGGAGTGTACTTCGAAGACTATCCAACAACTTCTTTCACAACGGAGGAATCCTATATAGGAGGACTCCCAATTTGGGATTATTACTTTGTGTCGACGCAAAGGAAGCATCCAAGCTGCTAGAGGAGAATCATGCTAGGACCTGTGGCCTGCATATGAATGATTTTGTTCTGGCAAAGAAGATACTCCGAGCTGGTTACTTTTGGATGACTATGGAAACAGACTGCATCCAGTATGTCCGGAAATGCCACCGTTGTCAGATATTATAAAGATACCTCCGAACGAGCTCAATACAACAAGATCAACATGGTCGTTTGCCGCCTGGGGCATGTACGTTATTGGACCAATCGAGCATGCCGCCTCCAACGGACACAGGTTCATTCTGGTAGCCATCGACTATTTCACCAAATGGGTCGAAGCAGCATCCTACAAAGCAGTGACTATGAAAGTCGTGGGAGACTTTTCCGCGACCGTATTGTTTGTCGATTCGGGATTCCTGAGTCAATCATCACCGACAATGGTTCCAATATCAACAGTGACTTGATGAAAGTTATGTGTGAGGCTTTCAGGATCAAACAAAAGAATTTCACAACTTACATACCTCAGATGAATGGAGCTGTAGAAGCCGTCAACAAAAACATCAAAAAGATACTAAGAGAGACGATAGAAAGGCACAAGCAGTGGCACGAGAATTTATCATTTTCCTTATTGGGATATAGCCCAGAGTTCGCGCCTCAACAGGGGAAACTCCCTATATGCTAGTTTATGGTACTGAGGCTGTTATTCCTGCCGAAGTTGAGATTTCATCTCTAAGAATTATACAAGAAACTGAGCTCAACGACGCAGAATGGGTAAAGAGCCGTTATGAATAACTAGCCCTCATAGATGGAAAGAAAATGAATGCAGTCAGTCATGGTCAACTCTATCAGAACAGAATGACTCGAGCCTTCAACAAGAGAGTCAAGCCTAGACAGTTCACACCGGGGCAGCTGGTGCTGAAGAAGATCTTTCCACATCAAGAAGAAGCCAAAGGGAAGTTCTCTCCCAACTGCCAGGGTCCGTACATGGTTCACCGAGTACTGACAGGAGGAGCACTTATACTCGCAGAAATGACGGAGAAGTCTGGCCAAAGACAATCAATTCAGATGCAGTCAAACGCTACTATATGTAATATTTATGCTTTCTTAATGATGTAAATGGAACTACGCCTGACCTTGTTCCTGTTTAAAAGGGGATACATAGGAAGACCTATGGGTTCGGTCACAATTCAATAAAAATTTCATTTTTCCCCGCAATTGGAAACTGGACCCTCAAAATTCTGAAGCAAGTTCAGCCAATCGCCGCACGAGCAACATCTAGAAGCATTCATCCATCAAACTGGGGCAAAATTTTGAGGAGGACCCTTAAAATTTCGTAGCAGGAGAGGTTGCAATGTCTCGAGCCGTGTCACGGTCGTCGGTTCATCCCAAAATTATTTTTTAATTATACATTATGCTTTTAAAAAATCATGCATGTTTGTTTTTGAAATAACTTTGTTTAGCAACGCTACCCCAATAATACAGACAGTATCATCAGATCGAGCCCAACAAGTCGAGAAAAGCCAGCGGGGATACGAACTAACCCCCCCCCCTCTATTTATAGAACTCACGATCTTTCTTTGGTTGCAGGAACTAAGGTTGCAAAATCCCTAAACGAACTGTCTGCCCAGGGGACAAACGTTGTCCAAAATACGACTCTCAAAACTGCTTCACCTACCGATGTTCGCACATGCTTCAACGCTCCGCAGTCACAATGCTCTCAATAAGCACAATGCCGCAATTCCTACTGTCATTTTATTTCTTGCATAAGGCTACTATTCTGCCTTCCGAGGTTAAGCTCTACCTCCATCTACATCATTGCATAAGTCTACCATTCTTCATTCACAGACTAAGCACTGTCTCCATCTGCATTGCATAAGGCTACCATTTTTCCTTCCGAGGCTAAGCTCTACCTCCAATTTATCTTTCGAGACTAACCGCTGTCTCAAGCACTATATACTTTTCTTTCCTTTCGGGCTAAGCCATGCCCTTTTATTCGCAAGATTAAGCTTTGCCTTTTCAGTATTATTATATTGCATCTGCATGGGCTGAAATAATGCCAACTCATCCAAAGGCGTCATCGCTCGGAGGCACCATTTTTATGGCCCGAGAACACCATGTCATTGTATGAGGATCTCTTTCAACCTCTGCATATCATTATTCAAAGGTATCATGGTTCGGAGGCGCCATCCTCATGGCCCGAGAAGATCATTTTCATGGCCTGTGAATCCTGCATCAAACAATTCATAGCCCAGGACGTCATGGTCTGAGGACGTCATCCTTAACCGTTCGAAGACATCATTCATGGTCCAACGAGAATTTGCATCATGCTTAAATTATGCACAATATATTCTTGTATTATTTATTTACAGGTAATCCAGCGAGCAAATTTCCATCTCGGCCGAAGCGGTTCAGCTCCAGTTCTCCTAACCACCCCGTAAGTCGCTTATTCAATCAGTCCCAAATGTTGCGTCCCTTCTTTCATCTTTCCTGGATAAAGAGGGGCAGTTGTTGATACCCAGTTTATCCCTATATATTTTCAAATATGCATATATACATTCAAAATGGCATATATGTGCATATATAAGCATGCACGAGGTTTTTATTCTTTTTCCCATAATTTTAAGGGTTTAAATTGATTTATTTTTCTCTCTTTTTATTCATAAAATACACAATAATTATTTCCGAAATTACTGTTATGATGATTTATTCATTTAATTTCTATCCTTATACCAAAATGTAATTAATATAATTTTTATAATTATATTTGGTATTTTTAAGCTAAATTGCATATAATTGCAATGTTAGCCCATTTTAATGTATAATTATATCTTATATGTGTAAAATTCGCCCCTATATTTTTTAAATGATAATTATACATTTTACATCATTTTGGTATAGAAAAAATTATTTTCAGGAAACTACTTATTATTTTATTAAAATTGAAATAGGGAAATTGGCTATTTAAATTATAGGCAAATTTGGCTTTCAATTATAGCCCAAATAGAACCCACTCCTAGACAAATTTCATACCCAATTAACCCAACCCAGGCCCTATAAACTCCTACCCAAGCCCGGAACCCATCTACCCGGTCTAATCCTGAACGTCGATCCCCCAAATCAACGGTCCAAACGAGCCCTTTCCTTTTTCAATCCTAAAGACCACTAACCCTATCTCATTTCTTAGATTCCTCCGCCCTCAAACTCTCTCATATCCTCTCTTCTGTCAACCTAACCCTAGCCTCCTTCAACCACCACTTCCCTCTCCGGCCATCTCCGGCGACCACCTTTCAACCCCAAGCCTCCAATGGTTTCCCCCCTCGCCTTGCTCATCATCTCTGAAGCCTTCAAGGGCCATGGGCCATGCCGAGTTGTGTCTAGGGTTGGTGTTTTGGTTGTTCATGACTTCTCCGGTGTGATTTTGGGCAAAATCACACCATATTTTCTACGATCTTTGAAGTTTATAGCAGGTTTTTCCGTTTCTATTTGGGTTTCCTTTGAAACCCTATCTTTTGTTTGAATCTCTTAGATCTATGATATTTTTAACGATTTAAGTCTGTTTCTTTCTATTTTTTACACTATTCTTAAACTTATTTTGAAAAATCATCAACCCTAAGCTGTTTTTACTTTCTTTAAAGTTAAGGTTTCTCAGAGTTTCTTCTACCCTTGTTTAAACTGATCTTCTCTTTATTTGTAAACCTCTTTCCTTGCTTAATTTGACTAATTCTATGTTCTTACTACTTTTTAATTCGCCTATATTAAAAAGCCCTAATTTTTTAAGATCTTCTTTATCTTGGTTCTTAGTGTTAGCCTGACTACTTGACTCTTGTTAAGTTTTTGTGGTTACCATGCTTCGAATGCGTTTTTAATACTTGTATCACCTCTGTGTGATTGTATTCATCTGGATTTGTTCGTCTCTTGCCTCTTTCTGTCAATATTGCTGACCTTGCCTGTTTGCTACGACTGTTTGTCCTTCCATATTTATCTGTTGAAGTCTAGAATCATAACAATCTCTTGATTTAATTCTAATTTCCTTATTTGATGGTTTGATTGAAAGGTTTTCTTTTAAAATCCTAATAATCTACCCCGTCAGTTTGAATCGACTTATCCCCTACCTTATTTGTTGTGGTACTTTATTCTCGTTGAATCATTTCCTTAATGCATATTTTTTGAATTTAGTCCTAATTGACTACCCTTGAGCTCCCACTAAACATTGACACACACGAGCTGGCCTTTCCACATTGCACTTACTCCATCTTGGCTATGGAATCTGGGTGTGAGCACTGCCCGGGATCCCTTGAGGTCCTTAGGGAACTCTGACACACCCGGATTATGAAAAGGCTGTGAAACATTACTTGGCATTGAGGACATGAAGATCTAGGCTTATTTTGTAGGCTCCCTATAGTTAACTTCTTATTTTTCTTCTATTTCAGTTGTGTAATTCATATCCCATGGTCTGTAATAATGTATTGTAAACAACTCTGGGGTCGGATAGTGAAAATGGGTGGGTGATATACATGTTGTAGTATAATCAAGGGTAGAGACCATGTTTATAGGTTTATTTTCTCTATGCGCAATAGCAACCATGTTTAGGTACAACGTGCCATGCATTAGATATCATGCTACTTAGGCTCATATATATTGTTCTCTTTTCAGCATGTCATCATTCATTGCCCTCGCTTAGAGATCCTGCCTATAGGACAAATAATTAAGTAAATTGCTATTATGTGATTCTACTCATATAAACGTGTCCTGAAGCTTCATTTAGAAGTCATGTCCTAGAATAAATAATGGTAACAAAAAAATCAATCATGTCTCATCATGCTATACACGTATAGATCCTATTCTAGGGAAACAACGATTAAAATATGTCGCATGTGTTATTCATCAAGTTGTGCATAATGGTGTGATCTTGCATTCATTTAGAAAAATCATGTTTAAGTTATCATGTTGCATTAGAAATCATGCCTTAGGGTCATACTTACTCAAATCACACCTAGTTTAAATATACGTGTCTAAAATAGTAGCTGTTCTAATAAGCTGGAAATCGGTCTTTGATAACCACTTAGAATCACACGCTATTAGGATTGGTATCTGAAACCCTTTTAACAAAGTTGTAGAACTGCTGCATGTTATTTCACACCTAGGCAAGCCTTAGGAAATCAGTTACAAGGAATAAAGCTAGATCTGTCTTTGTGCTCATGTTTAACTACCAGCATGCTAAAATCAGTAGGCAAGCCTGACTAAGACTCCCTCTCTAAGTTATCAAAAATCTGATCCTGCTATTTTTATTTAGATATCATGCTTAGGAACTGAAACTGGACCCAAATTTGTGTATAAGGCATGTTGTGTAAGTGCAATATATGTGGAGGTATACTTGAGCCCCTTAGTTGCTTTCAATGTTCTTCCCTTATGTGCAGTCCTACCAGTTTTGTTATCTGTCGCCCTAGACTTTTTACCTTCAAAACCTGAGGGTCTGCCTAGAACCTCCCTTTAGGATAGGAGTCCTAATTTCCTTCGTCACTAATAGGAAGCGTTGGGAAACATCATGCAATAGAATTCGTGACCAACACACGCTTTAATTACCTTCACGGGGTGGAAAAGGGTAGAATATGGATATGATGACCGGTGCACTAATATCACGTGTAGCCCCTCTTTGAGGAGTGTCATACCGGGTACTGCATTGATGTTATCCATATTATAAAACCTAGGATATCCTTTACTTTTACATGCTTAGATTGTAATTCTTTTCAAAATCTATCTTTTCATTATTTTTTTTCAAACATCTGTGTACTTAGACTTAAATCCCCTATTATTTGAGCACTACATATTTATTTTCTAAAATTGCACAAATTCACAATAAAGATGTTTGGCCGGTAACGACACTAGTGGATCCTGAGGGGTGCCTAACACCTAGGATAATTTCAAGCCCTTACCCTGTCTCTGGTTAACAACCTAGTTATAGATAAACCCCATGTAGGTGCCCTAACGCACCTAAAACCCGTTAGGTGGAAACTCTCATCTCTTCACTCTTCCTTAAAGGAGTTGTCCCAAAATGTCAAAAACCCTGACCGATTTGAAAGACGAGGAAAGAAGGGGCGTGACAGGCTCAGTGTATCGTTGAAATGGGGTGTTTATCGTATTTGTCTTTTGTGAGGGATGTCAGTGGTGAGACTCCCACTATTGATTCGGTTCCTATGGTCCGTGATTTTCCGTACGTGTTTCCTGCAGACCTGCCAGGCATGCCACCTGAAAGGGACATTGATTTTGGTATTGACCTGGTGCCACGCACTCAGCCTATTTCTATTCCAACTTATCGTATGACACCAATGGAGTTGAAGGAATTTAAGGAGAATGTTGAGGAACTCCTAGATAAGGGGTTCATCCAGATTAGTGTGTCACCTTGGGGTGTTGTTTGTGAAGAAGAAGGATGGTTCTATGCGTATGTGTATTGATTATCGGCAGCTGAACAAGGTTACGATGAAGAACTGGTATCCCTTGCCTCATATAGATGACTTGTTTGATCAGTTGCAGGTTGCCAGGGTATTTTCCAAGATTGACTTGCGTTCTGGCTGTCATCAGTTGAAGATTCGGGGGCCCAACATCCCGAAGACTGCCTTCAGGACTAGATATGGTCATTATGAGTTTCTGGTTATGTCATTCGGGCTGACCAATGCCCAACGGCCTTTATGCACTTGATGCACAGTGTGTTTCGACATTATCTTGACTCCTTCATCATCGTGTTTATTGACGAAATCTTGGTATATTCTTGATCTCCGGATGATCATGAGCAGCATTTGAGGACTGTTCTTCAGACTCTGAGGGAGAAGAGGTTATATGCGAAATTTTTGAAGTGTGAGTTATGCCTTGATTCAGTAGCTTTCTTGGGGCACGTGGTGTCTAGTGAGAGTATTCAGGTTGATTTGAAGAAGATGGAGGCGGTGCAGATCTGGCCTAGACTGTCATCGGCTACCAAGATTCACAGTTTCCTTGGATTGGTAGGGTACTATCGCCATTTTGTAGAGCTATTCTCATTTATTATAGAACCTATGAACAGACTAACCCATAAGGGTGCTCTGTTCAGGTGGATGGAGGAGTGTGAGGAGAGCTTTCAGAAGCTCAAGTCATCTTTGACCACAGCTCCGGTATTGATTTTTCCTACGGTTTCAAGTTCTTATACAATTTACTGTGATACCTCGAGAGTTGGCCTTGGAGCTATTTTGATGTAGGACGGTAGGGTGATTGCCTATGCGTCCAGACAGTTGAAGGTGCACAAGAATAATTATCCAGTGCACGATCATGAGCTAGCAGCTATTGTTCACGCCTGGAAGATTTTGCGTCATTATTTGTATGGAGTGCATTGTGAGATTTTCACTGATCACTGTAGTTTGCAGCATCTTCTTAAGCAGAAGGATCTGAATTTATGCCAGAGGAGGTGGCTGGAGATTCTTAAGCATTATGACCTTACTATCTTATATCATCCGGGGAAGGCCAATGTAGTGGCCGATGCCCTGAGTCGCAGAGCCGAGAGTTTGGGGAGTTTAGCCTACCTTCCAGTAGCAGAGCGGCCTTTAGCACTTGATTTTTAGGCTTTAGCAGGTCAGTTGGTGAGATTGGATATATCAGAGCCTCTACGGGTATTTTCTTGTGTAGCCTCCAGGTCTTCTCTTTATGATCAGATCAGAGCACGCCCGTATGATGATCCACACTTGCTTGTTCTTCAGGACAAGGTCCGTCACCGTGATCCCATGGATGTGGTTATTGGTGATGATGGTTTCATGAGTATGTAGGGCCGCATTTGCGTGACCAATGTTGATGGGCTTCGAGATTTGATTCTAGTCGAGGCCCATAGCTCGCGGTATTCCATCCATTCGGGTGCCGCGAAGATGTATCAGGATCTGAGAAAGCATTATTAGTAGAGGCGGATGAATAGATATATTGTTGAGTTAGTGTCTCAGTGTCTCAACTGTCATCAGGTCAAGTATGAGCACCAGAGGTCAGGTGGACTGCTTCAGAGATTTGATATTCCGGAGTGGAAGTGGGAGCAGATCACCATGGACTTTGTAGTCGGGCTTCCACGGACTTCGAGGAGGTTTGATGCTATATGGGTTATTATGGATCGGCTAACTAATTCCGCACACTTCATTCTTGTTGGCACTACTTATTCGTCGAAGCGGTTAACTGAGATTTATATCAGGGACATTGTCCGATTGCATGGGGTTCCACCTTCTATCATTTCAGAGAGAGGTACTCAGTTCTCATCTCAGTTTTGGAGAGCCGTAAAGAGAGAGTTGGGTACTCAGGTCGAGTTGAGCATAACGTTTCATCCTCAGAACGACAGGCAGTCGGAGCATACTATTCAGATTCTGGAGGATATGTCGCGTGCATGTGTCATTGAATTTGGGGATTCATAGGACCAGTTTCTACCACTCGTGGAGTTTGCATATAATAATAGTTATCAGTCGAGTATCCAGATAGCTTCGTGTGAGGCTTTATACGGTAGGAGGTGCAGATCTCCAGTAGGTTAGTTTGAGTCAGCGAGGCAAGGCTATTGGGAACATACTTGGTTCAGGATGCGTTGGGTAAGGTGAAGTTGATTCAGGAACGGCTTCGCACGACGCAGTCTAGGCAGAAGAACCATACAGACCGGAAGGTCCGGGATGTGACTTTCGTTGTTGGGGATAAGGTGTTGCTGAAGGTGCCACCCATGAAGGTAGTTATGCGATTCGGGAAGAGGGGAAAGCTGAGTCCCAAGTTCATTGGGCCATTTGAGGTGCTTCAGAGGATTGGGGAGGTGGCTTATAGACTTGCCTTGCCTCCCATCTTATCGAGTATTCATCCGGTATTCCATGTTTCGATGCTCCGAAAGTATGTTGGTGACCCGTCTCATGTTTTGGACTTCAGCACGGTTCAACTCGAGGGTGATATGTCATATGAGGTAGAGCTAGTGGCTATTTTGGGTCGTCAGGTCATAAAGCTGAGGTCTAAGGATATAACTTCAGTGAAGGTTTAGTGGAGAGGACAACCGGTGTAGGATTCCACTCTGGAGAACCAGCGGGAGATGCGTGATAGTTATCCTCACCGGGTATATTTCTAGACAACGGGTATATTTCTAGACTAGTTCGAGGATGAACGTTTGTTTAAGAGGGGGAGGACGTAACGACCCAGCCGGTCGTTTCGTGAGATTAGCCTTGTTTCCCCCATTGATGTTTGATCATATATTTCTTAGCCTGTTTATGTTGTGTTGGATAGGATGGTTTGGGTTCGGAGTGGTCGTGGTGAGAACAGAAGCACTTAGCCTCTTAAGTAGCCTAATAGTTGAAAAGTCAAACTGAGAGTTGATTTATTTGTAAACAACCTCAGAATGTGTATTTTATGGCTCGGATAGTATCTCTAGGTGATTTGGGACTTTGGGGTGTGTTCAGAATGAAGTTTTGATGTCCTTTGTAGAATTAGGCTTAAATTGGCGAAGGTTAGGTTTTGGCGATTTTCGATCGGCAGTGGAAAATATGCTATATGGTTCGGAATGGAATTTCGACAACTAGACTAGGTTCCTAATGTCATTTTGGATATGTGTGCAAATTTTCAGGCCAATCGGATGTGTTTTGATGTAATTTTTGTGTTTTCGTGTTGTTTTTGGTGTTTCGAAGGCTCGACTAAGTTTGAATGATGCTATGGGGTGTGTTGGTATGTTTGGTTGGGGCCCCGAGGGGCTCTAGATTGATTTTGGATGGTTGGAAGAGGTTTGAACTTAGGAAATTTGCAGCAAATAGTTGCTGGTGTGGCCGCACTTGCGGATGGGCAGCCGCAGGTGCGACGCCATAGGTGCGAAGTTGCATGCGTAGGTGCGAAAAGAGGCTACACAGGAGGGACTGCAGGTGCGAGAATTGGACTGTTAGTAAGTTTTCGCAGGTGCGCACTTGGGACCATTGGTGCGGGTCCGCATGTGCGAGGAAAGGTCCATTGGTGCAAATTAACTGGGCAGAACAGTATAAAATGGTGCCTCCGCAAAATTTTAGTCTTCCATTGTTGCATGCGGATAGAGCTTGTTTGGGAGAAAATTGAAGAAAGAATTCGAGGTTCTTCAGTGGAGGTAAGTTCCCGAATTATAAAACTCGTTTCTATGCTATTTTGTTCGGATTAGGCTTGTAATTTGAAGAATTAAAGTAGAAAAAGTTTGGAAATATGGGAGGAGGTTTGGAAATTTCTTTTGGCGATTTGGGGAGGCGATTGTGATCCGATTGTAGTGTTCTTGGTATGTGTAGAATCATTGGAGGACGAGGTTTCTAGTGATGTAAACTTTATCGAATTCCAAGACGTGGGCCCGAGACTCGGATTTGGCCGAATTTCGAGAATTGTGTTAAAATTTATATCTTTCGATTGGTTTTTGTTCCGTTAGCGTGTATTGATGATGTTAATCTGATTTTACTTAGATTCGGAGCATTTGGGATCCAATTCGAGGGGCAAGCGCATCGCGGAGTAGCTTTTGGGATGTTTTGAGGTAAGTAACGATCGTAACTCTAAACCTGAGGGTATGCCACCCCGTTATTTGTTATTGTGTTGATAAATGAGGTGACGCACATGGTAGGTGACGATCGTGGGGGGCGTGAACCAATAGGGATTGTGACTTGGTCCGTCCTGTAGCGACCATTAAGCGGCGTATTCGATTTCAAACATTACGACATCCTGTCTTTCAGAAGTTTATACTTGTTTAATGGATGTGAGCCAAGTCTGAGGCCTTGTGCCGATCAGTTTAGACCCTCAGGGGTATTTTCCATATTTTGGGACTTGTGTCGACCTGCTTAGACCCTCAGGGGCTACTTTTACACTATTCTACCACTATCTTGTTAGTAAATTGTGAACACAGTCATTGTTTCCTACTTCTTGTTATTTTCACTGTTATCACAGTGCTTGAAAAACTTCGAAAAATGTTTTGGGCTGAGTCCCATAAGTCGAGATAAATTGCCCAAGTGGCTTGTGAGGGACTGAGTCAGGCCAAGAGCTGAGTATGTGAGGACAGTTATGGTAAGGGCTGCACGCCACATCAATATATGTGTTATATATTATATGTGGGTCGGGCTGCACGCCGCAACAATATTGATTATATAAATATGGATCGGGCTGCACGCCGCAACAATATATGTCATATATGGATCGGGCTGCACGTCGCAGCAATATTCATATTGGATCGGGCTGCACGCTACAACAGATTATAGCGCTTTGGCTGAAGGAGCCCCTCCAGGAGTTTGTACACCCCTACTGAGCGCAGTCAGCTATTATATGGATCGGGCTGCACGCCGCAGCAATATATGTTATATATATGGCTCGGGCTCCATGCCTCAGCAGTATAAATATATATGTATGTATAAATGTAGTGGAGCAGGCTGCCCGCCGCAGTAGTTATGTGTGTTCATGGTACTTACTGAGTACGAGTGTTAAGTCAGAGCATGAGATACAGATAGCGGAGTCACGAGTGACTGAGAGGCTTGCCCGAGAGGCTTTATTGTGAGTGAGAGTATGCCCGAGGGGCTTATATTTTATGAAACTGCTGTTTTCACACTTCTTTACACCGAGCCTCAACTAATAAATGTTGGACAAAAGTTTTCATACGAGATTTTTTAAAAATGGAAACCGGAGTTTTATGAAATATTCGTAATTGTAGATTTCTGACTTGATTTATTCATTTCCACTGTTATTCATTATATGGATTTATATGATTTAAATGACTCGTCACTACACTCAAGTTTTTAGTTACATTGATTACTTACTAAGTTGGCGTACTCACGTTATTCCCTGCACCTTTGTGTGCAGATCGAGGTACCGGACCATCCCACTGGTTGATTTTGGACGATCATGGAGTTGTTCGAGGATTGAGGTAGCTGCTCAGCGTCCCCAGCTCACCTCCTTTCCTTCCCTCAGATTATATTTTCTTTTGGTATTTTGTACCTCAGACTTTTGTTGTAGCAAGTAACTGTTGTACATTGTATTTTCAGTGTTAGATGCTCATGATAGTTGACTCCAGGTTTTGGGGAAGTGTGTATTCGTTTATCTCTTTCTGATATTTTTAAAATCTTCTAAATTTTGGTGAAATTATTGCATATATGATAATCTGAAATGGTTGGCTAGACTAGTTCCATGATAGGCGCTGTCACGACCCCAAATCCAGGCCAGTCGTGATGGCGCCTATCATGGAACTAGGTCAGCCAGAACTTCACTCAAATCATAATAAACTCCCATTTTACCTCTTTACTATATTGATTTCCCATAAAAAGTTTATTTTAAACATTTATAAAACAGATAAATCTATACTGAATATTTAAATACCACCCCCGAGTCACTGGTCATGAGCATCTACATAAATATACAACTCAACGAAAATAGTTCTATAATATTAAACATGAGAGGGACCAGGACTGCGGACGCATGCAGCAACCTTGCGAACCTTCGAGGATCTCTGGAACAGATATACAGCTCACCTTGCCCTAACACCTGAATCTGCACACAAGGTGCAGGGAGTAGTGTGAGTACGCCAACTCAGTAGTAATGAAAATAAATCAGGTCTGAGTAGCAAGAAACACATAAAATCAATGTCATCAAATAGCAAGGGGCACAACCTTTCTTTCCAGTAGTATAACATAGATATACGAAATCATCATGTCTTAAAATCAACTTCATAAAAAGCCCTTTAAAGAATGCACATTTTTAACAACTTTAAAACAAGGATCTTGTATGCAATGAATGCAGAAAAATGATAGTAGCCCCTCAGGAAAAAACATGTTTCATAATCAGCCCCTCGGGCATGCCTCAAAATCCCTCAGCACCTCACAATCAGTCAGCACCTCACAGTCACTCATGCCTCCCAATCACTCGTCACTCGCACTCGGTTCGCTCACTAGGAGTGTGTACAGACTCCGAAGGGGCTCCTTCAGCCCAAGCGCTAATATCAAGCCACCTCGTGGCGTATCATATCCTCACCATCAATCTTGGCCCTTGGCCACACTTGGTGGAACCACTCGAAAAGCACCTGGGGCGAAGTAGTAGAACGGGGTACTCGACCAGAAAACATCATTTTAATGCTCATGTAGTGTAAATCAGGCTGACTTTCAAATAAAACAGTATGCACAATGATGCTGAGTAAAAATCATCAACAGGTAGTGAGGAAAACAGCAGTAAAACAATTCCTTCACTGCCTACGCGTACTGCCCAGCTAAAACTATTCCTTCACTGCGATCGCAAACTTTGGCACGCGATCGCGAAGAACAAACTTGATGCCCCATCAATTTACCTTACGAGATCGCAGACAACCTCACGCGATCACGATTCATCAAGACTTAAACCCACGCGATCACAAGCCATTCCACGCGATCGAGATTAACAAAAATCCTGCCTCACCAATTAACCCTACGCGATCGCAAACATCCTCACGCGACTGCGTAGAAAGAAACCATAACCTTACACCAGCAGCAATCTGCCCAGAATTCAAGCCAAAAGTTGGTCCGTTAACCATCTGAAACACACCCGAGGCCCTCGGGGCCTCAACCAAACATACCAACATATCCCATAACTTCATTCCAACTTAGTCGAGCCCTCGAAACAACAAAAAAAATACGAAAACACCAAATTTTCGTCAAATTCAAGCCTAAGAACTTTAAAACTCCTAAAATTCGCCAACTACGCCAAGACCAACCAAATCCCCTCCGATTAATCTGAAATTTTGCATACATATTCAAATGACATTACGAACCTGTTCCAACTTCCGGAATCCCATTCCGGCCTCGATAGCCTATTTTCCACTACCGACCGGAAATCGCCAAACACTAACTTTCGCCAATTCAAGCCTAATTCTACACCGGACATCACAAAAATATTCTGAACACACTCCTATGTCCCAAATCACCTAATGAAGCTATTCGAGCCATAAAATCTGCATTCTGAGGTCGTTCGCCAATAAGTCAACTCTCATTTGACTTTCTCAACTATTAGGCTACATTGAGAGACTAATTGCCTCAATTCTCACCATGACCACTCTTAACCCGAATCAACCGACCCAACACACATAAATGAAGCTGAACCACATAAAAATGAAGCAGAAATGGGGGAAACATGGATGAACTATCGGAACAACCGGCCGGGCCGTTACATCCTCCACCACTTAAACATACGTTCGTCCTCGAACGTGCCAAGAGTAGTTCCCCTAACATTATCAAAATGTTATGCATCTTACCATGCACATATCCGGGGGTGATCCCACGTCACCCTATCTCATATAGGTACAATAGCACAATACCGTTGAAATTTCGAAATCCAAATCCTGGCCCATAACCTTAGAACCAAATTCCCACTTCTGAAATGATATATAAGATCAAAATTTCCATAATTATAAACTGAACAAGCTTGAACATGCTGAATCAAAGCCTTATACGTACCCCAGATGAAATCACATAATACCCTGCGTGACTCAAACACTCATAACAATAACTCTTTAACCACAATAACTGCTCAGAACAACCCAATACCGGTACACCACCTCTTATCTATAAATGTCTCGCTCTAACACTTTCATACACTGCCGATGATGAAAGAAGCACGTAGAAATAATAATCATTCGTTTGATCAGCCAGACATGAAACTATCCCTTCCCAACAGGAATTATAGCGGATTTCGAAGCCGACTCCCGATATTTATCCTTCCAACTATTGTGTAGAAAAATCCAAAAATATTCATTCTAGGTCCGATGACCTCGTCTCATCCATCACAATCACCCTGAAGAAATGACACTAACCATTCAACACATCGATAAAATTCAAAGCCAAAACATGTGCAACTTGGGCACTTAACAACAACTTCCTAATGTAATCAAATTATATAAAAGATCCACACGAGAGGACAATCCTGCCATTAACAATTATCATCACCATATCATACTAACAGCCTGGCACACACCGTAAAAAAATAAGAAACACATGAATCCAATACCAAAGGTTATACCCCTATATAACTCGGCTACACTGCGATCTCATCCAACCGCTGGTCTACTTGGAATATTTCAAGACACCTTGCCCAAAAATCAATAACCACTCGAAATTCGACATCAAGTACTCAAAGTTCATCGCCATAACCACAGGGGAAAACCGGACGATAACATGCCACCTGAAACAGAAGGTATATAACAAACACGCCTCAATCCCGCAATGCCCAATTAATTACCTTACTCAAATCTAGCTATAAAGTCAATTAGAACCGCACCATATGTGAATATAACCAATAATCACCACTCCTCGCAACACCGAAGGGTAACTCATCGATCACTCCAGAATATGAACAAATCAATCACAATCGAATGGTACCTTTCTCAATAATAGAAACTCAAAGCCAACAATTCCGACCCAGTGTAGAACACGCATCCATATTAGCCTACCAGTGACCCTAACTTAACTTTGATCACCCGCAACAGATAGACAACTTACCAAAAAGTTCATAATGACAGAAGCATGGTACATACTCACATCCGACTAGTTCATCTCGCCTCTTCATAGTTTACTTCCACAAAATATGATGTTTATGAGAGCACTCAGTCTCGAAGTCCAAGAAACGTACGGATTACTATATTTGTTCACAACACCACCGTTCGAATACACAATCATATCCCAAATACTCATTCATTCCACGGGGAATACCCCTATAATTCTTCCGTTCTCCAAGCAACCTTGAATATCAACAGTAGATCCAACAATAGGGCGCCGCGATACCAATGAAGTACCCTTAATTCAAACACATTGCACTTTCTGAAATATATACCCTCGTCAAGTCGCGCCCATTAGTGATATCATCTACCTAGTCATCTGAAACTGCCCATGCTGACCAAGAATCTATGACCTTCCTTAAAGAACCAGACCGTGACCTCACATAATCTCAACTCCACCCAACATACCGCACACGCCATGCCAACCTAGGAAAAACACGGGAACTCTATGATCCCTTCTGAACCAGAAGCAACTACGTACCCAACTAGACAAGAACTTCCTTTTGATCTCATTTAGAAACAACTCACTACACGCCACAAGAAATATGCACCCTTAACCGCGGTAGAAATCACCAGGAACTATCTGAAATCCCGTTTGCACAACACCAACCCATCAGGACTGGACTCTTCTAACTCAACCCAACTACGCAGACCACCAAAAACACAAGGGCATTGCTAAGAAACACTTTAAAAACTCGTCACCTTATGAATACCCAAAGAACTAATCGTATCCCTTACTATGCCGATCCAACCCACTATCAAATCACCCTATTTACCCTGGTTTCTTCTGACTTACCTTCAAATTGATACTTCTTCATGCCGTAATACCACAAATTTGCAACCCAAACTCACCACACGTGACCCAAGCATATAACCATACCATCTAAGGCTCATAAGCCGCCGAATACTCTCTCCCAATTATCCCCAAAAGTACCACATTCAAATTACTTATCCTTAAGGGACTTCCTGCAAATCTAAAGCCATTACCTTTACCTTCCTGATACCGATATGTAGAATACCACAAGTCTTGACATCCTCTAACGTAAATCTCAATCACACTGACCAATTAGACAGAATCGACCTGACCCGTTGCACACTAACGTACTAGGAAATTAATCCACTCACTTGAAACCACATGCAAATTCATACGCTATGCACACTACCGCTTTTACAATTTCCACTAAATCATTCAATAGAACCCAAATACCCAACATAGTACATTACAACCTATATCGAAGAAATTTCCATTACTCATGACATTCCTAGATCCCATACTTTCAGGTCATGACTGATTTACCAATATACCTCGAACTGAAACCAATACCACACATAATCATGTAATCAACTTATCAATAACGAATTCCCCCACTTGGCTCAAAGCCAAGGATCAGGACAAACAAGACTATGCCCACACATTAACACTACCACCATGCTGTGGTGGGATTCAACTAAATTCTTCATAAGCTTATATGACCCAAACCATCTAACACTCGAATCAATTGCCAATCTCTCATCCACCATCGCAATAGACACACCAACTCTCACAAGCGATCTGAACTCCAATTACAACATATATCTTTTACTGGTAGAAGAGAACTCATTACAGAATTACATAGGGACCACACGCCCTGGGACAACCCGCATGAGGTACCCCTGCCCTCTTAGCCTCAGCTGCTATCTCTCCATACACTTCTGAAGACCAAAACAATCACTCAATCACTACACCTTCCTGCATCTGAACACAACCGACGCCTACCCTCGAGCCATCACAATACACGGTAAAAACCTGAAGCTGATGGCAGAACTAACACTGGAGCGGCGGTCACAAAAATCTCGAGCTTCTGGAAGCTCTAGCCACACATGACTGACCGCATGGATACCCTCACTGGACACCACGTGTCCCTAATAATGCTACTAAACTAAGCCAAACTTCATTCTCGGATAATTGGCATAGAGCCTTTCCTCTCTGAATCCTTATAATGCCATCCTTCGATACTGAGTATGCTACTCCCGGCTATGCGAGTACGCCTGGACGCCATCAGTGAATATGATAACAAGAAGCGCTAATATAGCTGGAATACACCGTCAATCAAATACATGAACGTTACTGGGGCAAACGATCAACTCAGAAGACATTGACTGGAACTTATAACCCAACGGAGAATCCGCTTCACTCCACAACTACACAACATGAGAAGTCCTCCAACATACTCACAACTCAGGCCATATACCAAATCGAGACAGAAATCAAACACTCGATAAATCTTACCACGTGTCCAGCCAACCCTTTCGACACATTTCATAGTCTGAACACATCTAACCATAAACCTACACCCACCACATAGGCATCTAGTCACCAATTCTCATCAATAAGAACACGAACGAACATACAAGTCCCCAATTACATGTGCCCACACAACGAAAATCTCAGCAATCAAGCCACAGAATGAATCCTGCCTCAAGTCCTCCAGACTAGCCCATTACCAACATGCCAAAATCACATCTCACCCATGGAAGCCACCAACCGACGATGCATAACTGATACAAAACGCTCTCGTGCGCGCTCAAATACATGGAAGGAATTCAAGAGTTACTCTATTAGCTGAATACAATGGATTCGCACGACAAGAATTTTAAAAGTGTCAGATTTTCCTAAGGGTTCCGCACCCTCTCAAAGATAAGTACAGACGCCTCTGTACCGTCCGCAAGACTCTACTAAACCTGCTCATGACCGGTGAATCCTATATAACCTAGCGCTCTGATACTAAACTGTCACGACCCAAAATCCAGGCCAGTCGTGATGGAGCCTATCATGGAACTAGGCCAGCCAGAACTTCACTGAAATCATAATAAACTCCCATTTACCTCTTTACTATATTGATTTCCCATAAAAAGTTTCCTTTAAACATTTATAAAATAGATAAATCTATGATGAACATTTATATACCACCCCCGAGAACCCGGAGTCACTTGTCATGAGCATCCACATAAATATACAACTCAACGAAAATAAATTCTATAATATTAAAAAAGAGAGGGAGCAGGACTGCGGACGCATGCAGCCACCTTGTGAACCTCCGAGGATCTCTGGAACAGATATACAGCTCACCCTGCCCTAACACCTGAATATGCACACAAGGTGCAAGGACTAATGTGAGTACGCCAACTCGGTAGTAATGAAAATAAATCAGGTCTGAGCAGCAAGAAACACATAAAATCATTATCATCAAATCACAATAGGCACAGACTTTCCTTCCAGTAGTATAACATAGATATACAAAATCATCATGTCTTAAAATCAACTTCATAAAAGCCCGTTAATGAATGCACATTCTTAACAACTTTAAAACAAGGATCTGGTATGCAATGAATGCATAAAAATCATAGTAGCCCCTCGGGCAAAAACATGTTTCATAATCAGCCCCTCGGGCATGCCTCACAATCCCTCAGCACCTCACAATCACTCAGCACCTCACAGTCACTCATGCCTCCCAATCACTCGTCACTCGCACTCGGTGCGCTCACTGGGGGTGTGTACAGACTCCGGAGGGGCTCCTTCAGCCCAAGCGCTAATATCAAGCCACCTCGTAGCGTATCATATCCTCACCATCACTCTTGGCCTTCATCCACACTTGGTGGAACTACTCGAAAAGCCCCTCGGGCGAAGTAGTAGAACGGGGTACTCGACCCGAAAAAAATATTTTAATGCTCATGTAGTGTAAATCAGGCTGAGTTTCAAATAAAACAGTATGCACAATGATGCTTAGTAAAAATCATCAACATGTAGTGATGAAAACATCAGTAAAACGCCCTCAAAGGGTTTAAACAGATCGGCATGAGGCTCCAAACACGGCTTATAGCCCAAATATTTCACAAATCTTTAGAACATAATTTACATAAGATTTTGAGTAAATATGCGACTCATTAGTCGGCGCGGGGAGGACCTAGTCCAATCCAAAAATAATTACACGCCACATATTCGTCATCCGACATGTGCGCCATTCCAAATTCAGTGAGAAAATAAGCAGTCTGGGGTTCCATACCCTCAGGACAAGATTTATAACCATTACTTACCTCTACCGGGCAACAACACTAGTCCGCTATGATTTTGCCCCTCAAATTGGCTCCCGATTTATCCGAATCTAGCCAAAACCAGTTAACATCATAAAAATATACTCATGGAACACAACCCAATCAAAAATCATCAAATTAAAAAAAAATCTCGAAATTCGGCCAAACCCGAGTACCGGTCCCACATCTTGAAATTCAATAATTTTTACATCCTTAGAATCCTCGTCCTCCGATACATACCAAGAACACTAAAATCGGACCACAATTGCCCACTCAAATATTCAAAAGAAAATAAATTTTCCATGCACCCTTTTTCCCCAACTTTGGCTAAATTTTCAGAATTTTGTGGTTTAATCACTCAAGAATTGACATACAAAAGTGTTTAAAAGTTGAAATTCTTACCTCGAGATGATTTCCCTTGATTCCTCTTCAATTCTCTTTCAAAAGCTTGCAAGTCCTCATGCAACAATGGAGAAAATAACAACCAAATTCGCACTTACGGCCTTTTAAACATTTTGGCCAGCTAAAACAATTCCTTCACTGCGATCGCAAACTTTGGCACGCGATCGCGAAGAACAAACTTGTTGCCCCATCAATTTACCTTACGCGATCGCAGACAACCTCACGCGACCGCGATTGATCAAGACTTAATCCCACGCGATTGCAAACCATTCCACGCGATCGCGATTAATAAAAATCCTGCCTCATCAATTAACCCTACGCGATCGCAAACATCCTCACGCGATCGCGTAGAAGGAAACCACAACCTTACACCAACAACAATCTGCCTAGAATTCAAGCCAAAAGTTTGTCGGTTAACCATCCGAAACACACTCGAGGCCCTCGGGGCCTCAGCCAAACATACCAACATGTCCCATAACGTTATTTCTACTTAGTCGAGCCGTGGAAACACCAAAAACAACACGAAAACACCAAATTTTCATCAAATTCAAGCCTAAGAAATTTGAAACTCCTAAAATTCGCCAATTACGCCGAAACCAACCAAAATCACCTCGATTAATCTGAAATTTTACAGACATATCCAAAATGACATTACTAACCTGTTCCAACTTCCGGAATCCCATTCCGACCTCGATCGCCTATTTTCCACTGCCGACCGAAAATCGCCAAAAACTAAATTTCGTTAATTCAAGCCTAATTCTACACCGGACATCACAAAAATATTCGGAACACACTCCTAAGTCCCAAATCACCTAACGAATCTATCAGAGCCATAAAATCCGCATTCCGAGGTCATCTACCAANTCATGACCACTCTGAACCCGAACCAACTGAACCGACACACATAAATGAAGCTGAACCACATAAAAATGAAGCAGAAATAGGGGAAATGGGGCAGAACTCTCGGAACGACTGGCTAAGCCGTTACAGGCGCCATCAGGGCCGACTTAGGATTTGGGATCGTGACAGTTTTAAATTTGGGTCAGGGTATTGGGCTATGATTTTAATTGGGCTGGGGGTAATATTTTGGGCCATGTTCGAAATTAATCCAAATTAAAAGAGGTTTTTTGTTAAATACCCTATTAATTTGATAAAATAGCTAATAAATGATAAAAAGTGCTATTGGTGTAAAAAAATGATTTCAAATAATTAATTAATATAATAAAAATACAAAAATATCATTTTCGTGTGGAATAAGGTAGTTATTCGCACATGGGCTATTATTGAAAAGTTATTGCAATTATAATCCTAAAATGTGGATATGGCTATTCATGAAATTATTAAAGCTTAGTATAAATATAAATAATTAAATTAAGAAATAAAATACTGGAATAAATTAATAAAAAAATCCTTAAAAATACGAAGATTATAAAAAAATATTAATTGATGCTCATGCATTGTTTTGAAGATATATATGCATTTTAAAAATAATATAGGGAAAATTGGGTATCAACGCACGACAAATGAATATCATCAAGAAAATCACCCTCAAACCATCACATAAACAACATCAAGGCGCCGTTCATTTTTCGCCGCATGTGCAATAATCAAGAAATGCCATCCGTATTCTGCCACATACGCATAATCGAGACCACAACCCTTATTTTTCCACATCTATAAGCTAAAATTTCTACCCTTATTTTCCACATAGGCATAACCATAATCACATTTTTACGGCAAAGACCTCGTGCCAACATCCTATCAATCCGTCCCACGTGTCCACTTGTGCCATAATTATAT
Organism: Nicotiana paniculata; assembly: GCA_005239505.1. NCBI lineage: Eukaryota > Viridiplantae > Streptophyta > Magnoliopsida > Solanales > Solanaceae > Nicotiana > Nicotiana paniculata. The sequence goes on from ML365377.1 coordinate 65,484, forward strand.
GCCAAATTTCCATAGAAAAGACGAGCTAGTAATTTATCAATAAGGCTCACAAGGACATGACATTATTAAAATATAGATGGGTGTTCAACATATAAAGCATAACTACAACTAAATCAATAGTAGCAATCAAGTTCATATAGTGACAGCGCGATTAGGCACGTTTCATATAAAGCATATCATGAAAATACTGATATGAGTAGATAATTTCTTATATAGGGTTTTGATGGAACCTTTTGGGGGATAAATTATTGTTATGCTTTTATATAATGGAGCACTTGAATTTTTCTACTTGTTCAACTAAGTGCTTATTTTAGTTGATTCAATGGCCATCGATTAGATGTACCTATTTATTATGTATTGCTTCCGAAAAGGTATATATTTATGTAGTTGTTGAACAACGTCACTCGTAGTATGTGTGAGGAATCAATACGGCGGTTTTAAAGGTGGGTTTACGAATAACAAAGTCTTGACGTGGTCATAGTAAGTGGTAAGATTGAGACAACTAGCGTAGTTCGGGAGAATATGTCTAGTAAATTATTTTAGTTGCTCGGGAGAGAATTACAATAACAGAAGCGCTCAGGAACAATAGAAAATACTTAAGTGAAATTATAGGAGATATACCAGGAAGGATATTGAAAAATGGGGAAATCATAACTCTAAGCCTCCTTAGTCTCTTTAATTGATAAAAAATTGCTGCTTTTTAATAATCATTAGTTAATTAGTTTAAAATAAGACTCTCAATGTTTATAACTTAGAATTTGTTCGAGCTTGCCTTTTTTTGTGACATTGAATAGTTATAGGAAAATTTTAGTTTTCTATGGGATTTGACTCCGGAATTTTAGACCGTATGATATTTGCAGCGACTGTTTATCCTTTTCAGGACTAGAGTTGGGCGTGATCTAATTTTGGCGTTGTTGCTGGAGCGTTAATGGTGTTGTTGTAGGTATAAATACTATTACAGTTCAAGTTTAGACATTAAATTTATTTTGTTTTACTTTATTTTATTTGTCATACGAGAAATATGACAACTTTCTAGGGTTTAAGTTTATTTTATTTCATATCGTTGCACTCACATAAATATTTAAGTGAAAGCGTAAAAATAAAAAGCTATTTCTAGTTACTATGTTCGTTTATATGTTTCAACTATTGCGATATTTTTTCATCTAAATCAAATTTGGTAAAAAAGAAAAATT
>ML365379.1:0-29094 GCA_005239505.1 Nicotiana paniculata
TTGATTAGTCGAGATACCTCGCTCAACAACTGGGAAGCAACTCCTCTTCCCATCAGGAAGGAGTCTTGGTAGTCTGTTTTGCTACTTTTTATGTATTTAGATTATTTTAAGGGTTGTAATCCAGATATTTTAGTTTAATTGCTTTGCTTTGATGTTAATCCTTCTATCTTTTCAAATTCAATGAAATGAAGTTCCAGTTTCATAGTAAAATTTTTTCTTTTCTTTCCCCTAATTTTTGTTTAATTTCTTATCATTTTCAGTTCTGTTAATGCTGGCTTTAAAAAATGGCTTTACAAACATGACATGCACATGGAATTCATGCCCACGTCTTATCTCGAAATAATGAATCAAGAAGTTGAGTATGATAAAGATGAGGCTTTTAAGGAAATAAAAAGGGAATTGGATCAATTTGAAAATAAGCCTAAGCCTAACTTAAATGAAACTGAGACAATTAACCTGGGAAGTTCTGAAGAAACCAGAGAAACAAAATTAAGCATTTATACTGAACAAAAGACGAGAGATGCCATAATTCAAGTTTTTTTCGAGTACAGAGATGTATTTGCTTGGTCGTATGATGACATGCCGGGTTTGAGTGCCGATTTAGTGGTTCATAAGCTTCCCACATATCCTAATTTTCCACCAATCCAACAAAGACAAAGGAAGTTTAAGAAAGACATGAGTGATAAGATTAAAGAAGAAATCACGAAGAAATTAAGTGCAGACGTGATCAGGGTCGTCCGATACACTACATGGTTAGAAAATGTTGTGCTAGTGCCGAAGAAGGATGGGAAAATCAGAGTTTGTGTTGACTATAGGGATTTAAACAAAGCAAGTCCAAAAGACAATTTTCCCTTACCCAACATCCATATCCTTGTTGACAATTGTGCTAAACATGAGATCCAATCTTTTGTGGATTGTTACGCCGGATATCACCAAATTCTGATGGATGAAGAAGATGCAGAAAAGACCGCCTTCACAACTCCATGGGGAACTTATTGTTATAGGGTCATGCCATTTGGTTTGAAGAATGCAGGGGCAACTTACATGAGGGCCATGACTACCATATTCCATGACATGATGCACAAAGAGATTGAAGTGTATGTTGATGATGTGATCATTAAATCCAGAACACAAGATGACCACGTGCAAGACTTGAAAAAGTTCTTTGAAAGGCTGCGAAGGTACAATCTCAAACTTAATCCAGCCAAATGTGCATTTGGAGTTCCTTCTGGGAAGCTTTTGGGTTTTATAGTTAGTCGAAGGGGCATTGAGTTGGATCCCTCAAAGATAAAGACCATTCGAGAGCTTCCTTCCCCAAAGAATAAAAAAGAAGTCATGAGTTTACTCGGGAGGTTGAACTACATCAGCAGGTTCATTGCGCAGCTTACAACCACATCGAGCCTATTTTCAAGTTTTTTGAAAAAGAACGCTGCTATCAAGTGGACAGATGAGTGCCAAGAAGCTTTTGATAAGATCAAAGAATATTTGTCAAATCCCCCTGTTTTGGTACCGCCAGAATCTGGTAGGCCTCTGTTCTTATATCTTTCAGTAATGGATAGTTCTTTTGGTTGTGTTCTGGGTCAACATGATGCCACAGGCAAAAGAGAAGAAGTAATCTATTATTTGAGCAAAAAGTTTACCACTTATGAGGCCAAATATACTCATTTGGAAAGGACATGTTTCGCCTTAACTTGGGTCGCCCAGAAGCTTAGGCATTATCTCTTGGCCTATACAACTTACCTCATATCCTGAATGGATCCCTTGAAGTACATCTTTCAGAAGCCGATGCCAATAGGCAGATTGGCAAAGTGGCAAATCCTACTCACAAAGTTTGATATTCTTTATGTCGCTCGTACTGCCATGAAGGCGCAAGTGTTGGCTGATCATCTAGCTGAAAACCCGGTTGATGATGAATATGAATCTTTGAACACATATTTCCCAGATGAAAAGGTTAATTTAATTTAAGAAGTAGTCCAAGATGACAATCAAACTTGGAAACTATACTTTGATGGGGCTGTCAACATCAAAGGCGTAGGGATTGGAGAAATTCTTATATCACCTACTGGGCAACATTACCCAGCTACGGCGCGACTTCGTTTCTTCTNGTATCACCTACTGGGCAACATTACGCAGCTACAACGCGACTTCATTTCTTCTTATAAACAACACGGCAGAATATGAAGCTTGTATCATGGGTCTGAACATGGCAATAAATCTAAATGAGCACAAACTGTTGGTGATGGGAGATTTAGATTTGCTTATTCGGCAGGCTCAAGGTGATTGGGAGACTCGAGATATCAAGCTCATTCCATATAGACAATGTGTGGAAAATCTTAGCAAAAGGTTCAAGTCTATCGAGTTCAGGTACATTCCCAGGTTTCACAATGAATTGGCTGATGCCTTAGCCACCCTGGCCTCAATGCTTCCATATCCGGGTAATACTCACATTGACCCATTGGAAATTCAAATTCGGAATCAACATGGTTATTGCAATACAATTGAGGTAGAACCAGATGGTGAACCATGGTACCATTATATTAAACAGTATCTGAAAATAAGAGAATATCCGGAACACGCTAATAGGGATCAAAAGAGAAATATTAGGCGATTCTCTAATGGTTTCTTTTTGAGTGGGGAAATCCTATACAAAAGAACTCCGGATTTGAATTTGTTGAGATGTGTGGATGCCAAAGAAGCTGAAATCATTATGAATGAGGTGCATTCGGGAGTTTGTGGTCCGCACATGAATGGGTATGTTCTAGCAAAGAAAATCCTTCGAGCAGGATATTATTGGCTTACTATGGAGCGAGATTGCTTTCGTTTTGTTCGCAAGTGCCACCAGTGCCAGATTCACAGCGATTTGATTCACTCGCCTCCTTCAGAATTATATCCTATGTCGGCCACTTGGCCTTTTGTTGCTTGGGGAATGGACGTCATAGGCTCAATCGAGCCAAAAGCTTCAAATGGGCACATATTCATCTTGGTTGCAATTGATTACTTCACCAAATGGGTGGAAGCTATTACATTGAAAGCGGTTACCAAGAAAGCAGTAGTAAACTTTGTTCACTCCAACATCATCTGTCGTTTTGGTATTCCAAAAACCATTATTACAGATAATGCTGCTAATTTGAATAGTCATCTGATGAAGGAGGTATGCGAACAATTTAAAATGGAGCATCGCAATTCTACTCCTTACCGGGCCAAAGCTAATGGAGTTGTTGAAGCTGCGAACAAGAACATCAAGAAGATTCTTAGGAAGATGGCCCAAGGGTCTAGACAATGGCACGAGAAACTGCCTTTTGCTCTTTTGGGATACCGGACAACTGTCCGTACATCAGTTGGCGCAACGCCCTACTTGCTGGTTTATGGCACTGAAGCAGTCATACCTGCGGAAGTTGAGATTCCCTCTCTCCGAATCATTGTCGAAGCGGGAATTGAAGACACTGAATTGGTCAAGTCTCGATTGGAACAATTGAATTTAATTGATGAAAAACGTTTGGCGGCAGTTTGTTTTGGTCAGTTATACCAACAAACAATGGCACGTGCTTACAATAAAAAAGTGCGCCCAAGATAATTTGAGGTGGCACAACTTGTTTTGAAACGTATCTTTCCGCACCAGGAAGAAGCAAAAGGAAAGTTCGCCTCGAATTGGCAAGGTCCTTACCTCGTCAAGAAAGTATTGTCAAAAGGAGCTCTACACTTGGCAGATATTGAAGGAAAGGTGACTGACATATCTTTCAATGCAGATGCGATCAAGAGATACTATGTCTGACATGCCTCTGTGGGGGCGTTTTTACACTTAGCATTCTCAGGTTGGGATGACGAAAGACTATCATTCTCACCACTCAAACACTGGTCAACCCTAGTTAGCCCTTTGAAGCCTTGTTTATATTTTTTTGTTTTCCACTCTTTTGGAACCAGTGTACTTGGTCTTAGCCAAAAAAAAAAAGAAGTAAATCAGAAAAAAAAATCATCAAAAAAAAAGAGAAAAGAAAATCATCAAAACAAGTTCATGCTAATTGAACTACGTCCGACCTGATTCCGAAAGGATACATAGGCAACCTCACTCTAGGGTTCGGTCACACTAAAACAAAAATCTACATTTCCCCGTATTCAAAGAAACTGGGTCATTATTTTATTTTATTTTTCGACGATTTTCCGTCAAAATGGTTCCAAAAGTTGTAATTCAGTTGAATAGTTCTTTTTACCTTTCCCTTTTAAGATCTTCTGATCAACTTTTGAGAATGCTAAGTTGGTATATTACAGTGATGCCCCAGCCAGTGTAAAGAGAGAAAAATAAAATGAGAGAGTCTTATTGGTGAAAACCTTCACGGGCACTATAAGGAGATAGTGAGTCGAGAGAAACACAAATGAGAGAGGTCAATTGGTGAAAACCCACAAGGGGCATCGTTGATCGATTTAGGCCTTCATATATCCCGGCACAAGCATGGTTAAGACAAATAACTCAGTTTCGAATTGAAGTTTACANGGTTTAGACGGATCGGGCATCTAATCCAAAATGCATGTCATGATCATTGAAGTCAGCATATTCCTCCAGATAAGTCCTTTTTATTTTTATTTTTCCTTCTCTGAAAGGTACACTTCTTGATTAAGTTGTAATACCTATTAGTTCACCTTCTTTTTTTCTTTCGTACTATTCTTTTTGAGTCCCTTTCAGTCTAATTTTGTCAAAGCAAAGCAAAGAAAAGACCGCAAAGTTGGTTACAGTTTCCCTGTTATATGAAGCAAAACTTTCTAGGCATGAACAACATAGGCAAAGGCATAAAGCCACCTTTGATTTTCCCCGAGGAGCAAAAGGCTTGAATGACGAAATAATGTGTCAAGGGTCGACAAAATTTACTTAGTTAAAAGTTATTCTGGGAGCAAGTTTGTTTGCACCATAAACACAAATGGTGATAGGCGCAAGATAGTCAGGTTTTGATGTTGAAAAAGGAGATCTTCGGAAAGTAATGACATAATCTCCCGGCAATTTGTATGACCATCAACGGAGTCAGTGTTTCTAACAAGTGTAATGGACGCAAGGTCAAGTCGCCCAAGAAATCAAGGCCACAAACTTACCACCATTTTAAAACTAACAATTTTTTTTCTTTGTTCGGTACAGGAACAAAACAATTTTAGGAAACAATTCGTGAAAGACGAACACCACCAAGTGAAATTCTCAAATCTTTAGTTTTCTTCTAATATACATGTAATCTTGTTATTCTTAGTTTCATTATAGGAAATCAATACCCTATCTTCAACACAGGGTACCACATCCCCTGGTCGCATTACTTATTGCCAACACAGGGTACTACATTCCCTGGCTGCATCTTATTGTCAGCACATGGTACTACATTCCATGGCTGCATTATTTCTTCCTACATAGGGTACGACAATCCCTAGTAGAATCTTAGAGAGCCAAAAGTCCCATCTTATTGTCAACACAGGGTACTACATCCCCTGGTCGCATTATTTTTTGCCTACATAGGGTACGACATTCCCTAGTAGAATCTTAGAGAGCCAAGAGTCTCATCTTATTTTCAACACTGGGTACTACATCCCCTGGTCGCATTATTTTCTGCCTACACAGGGTACGGCATTCCCTAGTAGCATCACAGAATGCTGCAAAAATTATCTTATTGCCAACACAGGATACTACATCCCCTGGCTGCATTTATTTTCTGCCTACATAGGATACAACATTACCTAGTAGAATCTCAGCGAGCCATGAGCCTCATTTTATTGTCAACACAAGGTACTACATCCCCTTGTTGTATTTCTTATTGCTAACATAGGGTACTGCAACGACCCGACCGGTCGTTTTGCATTGTCAGACCCCGTTCCCCTAAATGAAACTTCCCATAGTGGATTTTTATGATTTATGACATGCGGGGACTGGTGGTCCGGGATTCGGAGGTGTTTAGAGTGCTACAGGAACAATTGGTTCCTTAAGGTTGGCCTTTAAGGCCAAGTTTGACTTCATTCAACATTTTGCGTAAACCACCTCGGAATTGAGTTTAGTCGGTTCCGGTAGCTTCGTGTGATGATTTTGGACCTGGGCGTATGTTCGGAATGGGGTTATGATGACCCGGGAGCATTTCGGCACCCAATATTGAAATAAGAAGTTCCTTAAGTCCCTATTGTGGTTTTGGACGTGTTTTTGTGTTATCGAGGTCCGAACGGAATTCTGAGGTCGGGAATAGTTTTGTTATGTCATTTATGACTTGCCTGCAAAATTTGGTGTCATTCCGAGTAGTATAGGTCGGTTCGGCGCATTGTTAGTGAAGTCTAGAAAACTTAAAGTTCCTAAGTTTGGTTCTTGGGATTTTGAGGTGTGATTTTGAGTTTTAGCATTGTTTTGGGTATTTCGAAGGCTCAGGCGGGTCCGTATTATGATTTGGGACTTGTTGGTATATTTGGACGTGGAATCGGGTGGGCCCAGATGCCTCCCGGACACCACACGAGGCCAAAAACCAGCTGAAATAGCTACTGGTGCACCTGTTCTGGTGTGACCGCAGGTGCGGTTAACCAGTCACAGGTGGGGGACCGTTCCTGCGGTCCCAGCCTCGCAGGTGCGACCCCCAGTGGTCTGGCTAATTCTAGCAGGTGCGGACAAAGTTTCGCAGGAGCGGTGCTGCAGGTGCGGTCTCCACTCCGCAGGTGCGGGCCCAATATCCCTAGTCCATTTTCGAAGGTGCGAGCCTTTGCTCGCAGGTGCGGTCCTCGAGCCGCAGGTGTAAAAAAAGTGTTCAGACAGTGTGTTTTTATACACGGGTTTAATTCATTATTTCTCATCATCTTCTTCTTCCTTGGGGCGATTTCCACCATTTTTGAGGGGCAAACGACCTGGTTATTGAAGGTAAGTAAAATCTACTCTAATATTAGCTTCATGCATGGATTACTAGCTTAAATAATTACCTAAATTAGTGAAAAATCAAGAATTGGGTAGTAACTTACAGCTTTTGATAATTTGAGAATTTACCCGTGAATTTTCTATGAAATCAAGTAAAAATCGTATAGTAATGATCCGTAGGCTTTGGGAGAGTGTTTCCTTCGAGAATTATTGGAATCCGAGCGTGCGGGCCCAGGGTTGGATTTGGGAATTCTTCAAGAATGTTGAAATATTGAATAAATAGGATAATTACCCTACTTTGAGCATGCATTGATATCATTGTACCATATTTGGCTAGTTGCGAGTCCTCGGGTGTAGAGTTCGGAGTTCGGGCGCATCCTTGATCCGAGGGGTAGATTCGACACGAGGTGAGTCTCCTTTCTAAACTTGTAAGAGGGAATTGTCCCCATAGGTATTACATATGTTGTGTGTAATTGTTTTGGGGTCTACGTGCGTACAAAGTGACGAGAGTCCGTACATGGCGACTATCATGCTATGTCGCGTAGTTTAAGGGCTCACACGCATGTCTCTATGTACCTTATATGTACCTTTGGGTGTTCTTTGAGCTGCCTATTGCTTGTAAATTGATATGGAAATGTGGAAAGTTGCACATGAACTCCCCGTTGATTAATCCCTGTTACAGGTATAGCCCCTACTGAGTTATTGTTATTTCGGTATATACATATGTACGTATGAGAGTCAGCACTCGAATCGTAGGTATGATTCGCAATCAAGGGAAGCTTTATGATAAATCGGTATCAGTGTGTCAGCACTCGAACCGCAGGTATGATGCACGGTCGAGGGAAGCTTTATGGTAATTGTATATAAGTGTGTCAGCACTCGAATCGTAGGTATGATTCGCGATCGAGGGGAGTTTTATGGAAATTGTACATAAATGTGTCAGCACCCGAGTCGCAGGTATGATTCGTGAGCGGGGGAAGCTTTACGTCTATTCAGTGTCTAGATATTTCCTTATGACTCCGGCCGATTTTCTTACCCTTGTGTGCGCTTGGCTATTTGGTATTGTTTCCATTGATATTGACTTGACAGATATTTAGCGGAAAAAGGAAAGTGTACATTGTTGCTTATTTTCAGTTGTTTCCTAAATTTCTGTATTTGATAGGTATCTGCTGCTTACTGTCTCACATGTCTACTGCATTCCGTTATATCCTGTTTTGCATTATTACTGTTGGACCTTAGTGAGTGTCATGTCGACCTCTCGTCACTACCTCTTTGAGGTTAGGCGGTATACTCACTGGGTACATATATACTTATGTACTCATGCTGCACTTCTGTACTTAATTGTACAGGTTCTGAGGCTGGTGCTTCTGGTTACCCGACCAGAGCTTGACGTATATTCTAGACCTGACTCCACGGTGAGCTGCCTTCCTTGGTGATTCTAAGTAGTGTTATGGATATCTTTTGTTCATTTCTGTCTACTTCTCTCAGACAACAGTACAATTTGTATAATCTTTTGTATATTCTACTAGTTCGCCTGTTGACTTGTGACACTAGTTCCTGGCACGCACATAGTAGACTCTTTCTTTTGGGAATGTATATATATTGGATCATGATCCTTTTGGCTGTATTTACTTATGTTGGTTAATGTTTTCGTTTTATTTAAATGATCTAAGCTTAAAACTTTTGGAATATGTGGGGTTAGTATGTTAAATAAGGAAAATCTCACTAGTAAATAACTGTTGGCTTGCCTGACTCCGGGGTTGGGCGCCATCATGACATGTGTTGGATTTTGGGCCGTGAAAACATGGTATAAGAGTACTAGGTTCACTTCAGTCTCACGAGTCACGGGCAAACCCAGTAGAGTCTTGCGGATCGGTACGGAGACGTTTGTACTTATCTACAGGAGGCTACAAGGTGTTAGGAAACCACTCTTTGTTATTATTTTATCATGCAGTTGATGATTTATTAAATTCATTCTCCTATTCTCTCACAGATAGTGAGGACGCGTGCATCTGATGTTCCAGACCCGGGAAGGGCCGCTACCCCCATTGGCAGAGGCCGGGGGAGGGCGCCAGCCCGTGGTAGGGGACGAGGGCGTTCCAAAGATATTCCGGTCCCACCACCAGAGGACCCTTTTATAGAGGAACATGATTAGGTGTCCCCAGTAGATCCTGCACCAGTAGACTTTATGACTGTGCCAGGCTTCCAGGCAGTCATTGGCCGTATGATGAGATTTATGGACACTATGTCCTAGGTTGGTTCATTTCCAGTAGATCCTGCCACTTCTCGGGCCGGAGGGGGAACCCAGACCCTTACTGCCCAAGCCGCAGGACCGGCAGCTGCAACACATCATACCCCGAGCACACTGCCCATGGGTGCTACCCAGCCTGTAGTAGAAGCTCCAGAGCCCAGACCAGCTGCGGATGGCAATCAGCAGAAGATGTTAGACAGATGGACTCGATTTTGCCCTCCAGTCTTCGGGAGGTGAGCAAGGTGAGGATGCCCAGGACTTCATTGATAGGTGCAAGGATAGACTGCACAACATGGGCATCCTAGTGTCCCATGGGGTGGATTTCACCACATTCCAGTTAGAAGGTAGAGCTTGCAGGTGGTGGCAGTCTTATGTTCTCAGCAGGCCAGCAGAATCTCCTACTGTGACTTGGGAGCAGTTCACACAGATGTTCTTGGACATATATATTCCACCCTCTGAGAGGGAAGAGCTGCAGGGTCAGTTTGAGCGGTTAGAGTAGGGGCAGATGTCTATGACAGATTATGAGGCTAGATTTTCAGAGTTGTCACGCCATGCACTTATGATATTACCCACCGACGCTGAAAGAGTGCGGAGGTTTGTAGCAGGGTTGCATCCATGTATTAGATCCACCATGGATCGAGAGGTGGAGATGGGTACTCCTTATCAGCTCGTAGTATAGATTGCTCGCAGGATCGAGGGTTATCGGTTGAGGAGCAGGGAGCCGGGTCAGTAGGATAATAAGGATAGGCTCTTAGGATATTTCAGGGATGCCCCAGCTAGGATCAGAGGTCGCTTTGGGGGTGGTCAGCCCAGCAGGCCTTCTTATTTAGCACCTCTACCACCTCCCCGAGGCGTCCCAGTTAGGCCACAGTTCAATGCCATGCCAGAGCACTCCTACCATCCTCCAGCTATTCAGAGTTCTCCAAGTGGTTACTCCAGTCGCCAGAGATCCTCTAGTTCCTATTTCAGTGCTATGCCTGAGGGTTCACATCGCTCTCCGGCCATTCAGGATTCTTCTTCTTCAGGACAGCAGGATATGTCACTTGTGGATGTTACGAAGGCGGGGATCTAGGCCATGTGAGGAGGTCTTGTCCCAGGCTTTGGGAAACATAGTGCAGCAGGGTTATCAACCTATGAGTTCAGCATCAGCAGTCCGGCCACCTAGAGGTGGAGGACAGGTCAGCAGGGGTCGTCCTAGAGGTGGAGGCCACTCAGGGGAGGTCAGGAAGCTCCTGTTCACTCTGGTGCAGCCCAGTCTTCCGGTACTATATCCAGATTCTATGCTATTCCGATCAAATCAGATGCAGTGGCCTCAGACGCCGTGATCACAGGTATTATCTCAGTATATGGTAGAGACGCTTCAAGATTTTTTGATCCAGGATCAACTTTTTCATATGTTTCACTCCTATTTGCTCCTTTCCTGGATGTTTCTCGTGAGTCCTTGGGATCTCGTATATATGTGTCCAGTCCTGTGGGCGATTCTGTGGTGGTATACCGGGTGTATTGGTCTTGTGTGATCACTTTCTGTTGGTTCGAGACCAGAGACAACCTTTTATTGCTCGACATGGTTGATTTTGAGGTTATTCTAGGCATGGACTGGATATCTCCTTATCATGCCGTGCTTGATTTTACATGCCAAGACAGTTACTTTAGCCATGCCCGAGTCGCCTAGGCTGGAGTGGAGGGGTTCTTAAGTTAGTGCAGCCAGCCGGGTTATTTAATTCTTGAAGGCTCGACATATGGTTGAGAAGGGTTGTCTAGCTTATTTTGCTTACATGCGGGACACCACCGCTAAGTCTCTGACGATTGATTCAGTGCCATTGGTTTGATAGTTTGCGGGTGTTATTCCTTCGGATCTTTCGGGCATGCCTCCGGACCCTGATATTGATTTCTGCATTGATTTAGCTCCAGACACCCAGCCTATATCTTTTCCTCTGTACCATATGGCTCCGAAAGAGTTGAAGGAGTTGAAGGAGAAGCTTGAGGAGTTGTTAGCTAAGGGGTTCATCAGACCTAGTGTACCGCCGTGGGGTGCTCCAGTTTTATTTGTGAAAAAGAAGGATGGGTCTATGCGGATGTGTATTGATTACCGCCAATTGAAAAAGGTTACCATTAAGAACATGTATCCTTTTCCGTGCATCGATGATTTGTTTGACTAGTTGCAGGGTGCTCGTGTGTTTTCTAAGATTGATTTGTGATCGGGGTATCATCAGTTGAGGATTCGGGCTTCAGATGTTCCGAAGACTGCTTTTCGTACAAGATATGGCCATTATGAGTTCCCGGTGATGTCCTTTGGCTTGACTAATGCCCCAGCAACATTCATGGACTTGATGAATAGGGTGTTCAGGCCGTAATTCTATTGTCATTCCCTTCATTGATGACATTTTTATTTACTCACGTAGCCTAGGGGAGCACGGGCAATATTTGAGAGTTGTTCTCCAGACCTTGCGAGAACAGAAGCTATATGCTAAGTTCTCCAAGTGTGAGTTTTGGTTGGATTTCGTGGCATTTTTGGGGCATGTGGTATCCGGAGAGGGTATTAAGGTTAATCCTCAGAAGATCGAGGCAGTTCAGAGTTGGTCGCGTCCTACTACAGCTACAGAGATCAGGAGCTTTTTGGGCCTAACAGGCTATTATTGCCGATTTGTGGAGGGTTTCTCTTCTATGGCAGCTCCATTGACTAGATTGACTCAGAAGAACGCCCCATTTCGATGGTCTGACGAGTGTGAGGTGAGCTTTCAGAAGCTCAAGACAACATTAACCTCAGCGCCAGTTCTAGTATTGCCTTTTGGTTATGGGATGTACATAATATATTGCGACGCTTCACGTGTTGGCTTGGGGTATGTGTTGATGCAGGAGGGGAGTGTTATTGCTTATGCTTCACGCCATCTTAAGGTTCATGAGAAGAATTACCCGGTGCACGATTTGGAGTTGGCGGCGATTGTTCACGCTCTTATGATTTGGAGGAACTACTAGTATGGAGTGGCCTGTGAGGTTTATACAGACCACCGTAGCTTGCAGCACTTGTTCAAGTAGAAGGATCTTAATTTGAGGCAGCGCAGATGGCTTGGATGTTGAAAGATTATGATATCACCATTCTTTATCACCCAGGCAAGGCAAATGTTGCAGCGGATGCTTTGAGCAGGAAGGCGGAGAGTATGGATAGCTTTGCTTATATTGCAGCAGAAGAGAGACCTCTAGCCTTGGATATTCACTCCTTGGCAAAATGCCTAGTGAGGTTAGACCTTTCAAAGCCTTGTCGAGTTTTAGCACATGTGGTCGCTCAGTCTTCATAATTGGGGGAGATTAAGGCCCGACAGTTCTATGATCCGTGCTTAGCAGAGCTTTAGGAGACAGTGGTTCAGGGTAGGGCCAAGGAGGCTACTATTGGTGAGGATGGTGTTCTGAGGCTTCAGGGCCGCATATGTGTTCCTAATGTTGATGGCCTAAGGGAGAGGATTCTAGAGGAGGCACACAATTCTCAGTATTTTATTCAATCTTGTGCTACGAAGATGTATCGTGACTTGAAGCAGTATTACTGGTGGAGGCGGATGAAGAAGGAAATTTTGGAGTATGTGACTAGGTGTCTTAATTTCCAGCAGGTGAAGTATGAGCACCAGAGGCCAGGGGCCCTACTTCAGCAGATGCCCATTCCTGAGTGGAAATGGGAGCGCATCGCTATGGACTTCGTGGTTGGGTTGCCTCGGACTTTGCGGAAGGTGGATGCGGTTGGGGTCATTGTGGATAGATTTACCAAATCGGCACATTTCATTCCAGTAGCTACTACATATACTTCTAAGAGGTTGGCCCAAATCTACATTCGGGAGATAGTCCGGTTGCATGGTGTGCTGGTGTCCATTGTATCAGATCGAGGTCCTCAGTTCACCTCGCACTTCTGGAGAGCATTGCATAGTGAGATGGGCACCCAGATAGACCTCGGCACAGCATTTCACCCTCAGACTGAAGGTAAGTCGGAGCATACAGTTGAGATATTGGAGGACATGCTCAGGGCATGTGTGGTTGACTTCGGAAGTCAGTGGGACCAGTTCTTTCCTTTGACTGGAGTTTGCTTACAATAATAGTTATCAGCCCAACATTGAGATGGCACCATTATAGTCTTTGTATGGTCGGCGATGTCGTTCTCCTATCAGGTGGTTTGAGCCTCGCGAGGCTAAGTTATATGGCACCAACCTGGTGAGGGATGCCTTGGAGAAAATGAAGTTGATTCAGGAGAGGCTCCGTACATCATAATCCAGACATAAGAGTTACGCGGATCAGAGGGCACGTGATGTATCATTTATGGAGGGAGAAAGGGTCTTGTTGAAAGTCTCGACTATGAAGGGTATTATGAGGTTTGGGAAGAAGGGCAAGCTGAGCCCGAGGTTTATAGGTCCCTTCGAGGTGTTGAGGTGAGTTGGGGAGGTTGCTTATGAGCTGGCCTTGACTTCCAGTTTATCAGGAGTTCATCTAGTTTTTCATGTATCCGTGCTCTGGAGGTACCACGCCGACTTCTCTCATGTGGTTGATTTCAGCACTATTCAGTTGGATGAGAGGTTGGGCTATGAGGAATATCCAGTTTCTATTGTTGATAGACAGGACCGCCAGTTGAGGTCCAAGAGAGTTTCTGCCATAAAGGTCCAGTGGAAGGGACATCCAGTTGAGGAGGCGACCTAGGATTCCGAGGAGGACATGCAGAGCATATATCCACAAATATTTAGCACATCAGGTATGATTCTAGACCCGTTCGAGGACGAACGTTTGTTTAAGAGGTGGAGAATGTAACGACCCGACCGGTCATTTTGCGTTATCGGACCCTGTTCCCCTAAATGAAACTTCCCATAGAGGCTTTTTATGATTTATGACTTGCGGGGACTGGTGGTCCGGGATTCGGAGGTGTTTAGAGTGCTACAGGAACAATTGGTTCCTTAAGGTTGGCCTTTAAGGCCAAGTTTGACTTCGGTCAAAATTTTGGGTAAACGACCTCGGAATCGAGTTTCGTCGGTTCCGGTAGCTTCGTGTGATGATTTTGGACATGGACGTATGTTCGGAATGGGTTTCTGATGACCCGGGAGCATTTCGGTGCCTAATATTTAAATAAGAAGTTCCTATTGTGGTTTTGGACGTATTTTTGTGTTATCGAGGTCTGAACGGATTTCCGAGGTCGGGAATAGTTTTGTTATTTCATTTGTGACTTGCCTGCAAAATTTGGTGTCATTCTGAGTAATATAGGTCGGTTCGACGTATTTTTAGCGAAGTCTAGAAAACTTAAAGTTCCTAAGTTTGGTTCTTGGGGTTTTGAGGTGTGATTTTGAGTTTTAGCATTTTTTTGGGTGTTCCAAAGGCTCGAGCGAGTCCGTATTATGATTTGGGACTTGTTGGTATACTTGGACGGGTCTTGGGTAAGCCCAGGTGCTTCCTGGACACCACACGAGGCCAAAAACCAGCTAAAATAGCTGCTGGTGCACCTGTTCTGATGTGAGCGCAGGTGCGGTTGACCATTCGCAGGTGCGGGACCGCTCGTACGGTCCCAGCCTCGCAGGTGAGACCCCCAGTGGTCTTGGCAATTCTCGCAGGTGCGGACAAAGTTCCGCAGGAGCGGAGCCGCAGGTAGGGTATCCACTCCGCAGGTGCGGGCCCAGTCTCCTCAGTCCATTTTCGCAGGTGCGAGCCTTTGCTCGCATGTGCGGTACTCAAGCCACAGGTGCGAAAACACTGTTCAGACAGTATGTAAAATATACACGGGTTTAATTCATTATTTCTCATCTTCTTCTTCTTCCATGGGGCGATTTCCACCATTTTGAGGGGCAAACGACCTGGTTATTGAAGGTAAGTAAAACCTACTCTAATATTAGCTTCATGCATGGATTACTAGCTTAATTAACTACCTAAATTAGTGAAAAATCAAGAATTGGGTAGTAACCTAGATCTTTCAATAATTTGAGAATTTACCCGTGAATTTTCTATGAAATCAAGTAAAAATCGTACATTAATGATCCTTAGGCTTTGGGAGAGAGTTTCCTTTGAGAATTATTGGAATCCGAGCGTGCGGGCCCGGGGTTGGATTTGGGAATTCTTCAAGAAAGTTGAATTATTGAATAAATAGTATAATTACCCTACTTTGAGCATGCATTGATATCATTGTACCATATTTGGCTAGTTGCGAGTCCTCGGGTGTAGAGTTTTGAATTCGGGCTCATCCTTGGTCCGAGGGGTAGATTCGACACGAGGTGAGTCTCCTTTCTAACCTTGTAAGAGGGAATTGTCCCCATAGGTGTTACATATGCTGTGTGTAATTATTTTGGGGGCTAGCTGCATACAAAGTGACGAGAGTCCGTACGCGGCGACTATCATGCTATGTCGGGTAGTTTTAGGGCTCACACGCATGTCTCTATGTGCCTTATATGTACCTTTAGGTGTTCTTTGAGCTGCCTATTGCTTGTAAATTGATATGGAAATGTTGAAAGTTGCACTTTAAATCCCCGTTGATTAATCCATGTTAGGTATAGCCCCTACTGAGTTATTTTTATTTCGGTATATACATATGTACGTATGAGAGTCAGCACTCAAATCGCAGGTATGATTCGCGATCGAGGGAAGCTTTATGATAAATCGGTATAAGTGTGTCAGCACTCGAATCGCAGGTATGATTCGCGATCGAGGGAAGCTTTATGATAAATCGGTATAAGTGTGTCAGCACTTGAACCATATGTATGATGCGTGGTCGATGGAAGCTTTATGGTAATTGTATATAAGTGTGTCAGCACTCGAATCGCAGGTATGATTCGCGATCGAGGGGAGCTTTATGGAAATTGTACATAAATGTGTCAGCACCCGAGTCGCAGGTATGATTCGCGAGCAGGAGAGGCTTTACATCTATTCAGTGTCTAGATATTTCCTTATGACTCCGACCTGTTGTTTTACCCTTGTGTGCCCGTGGCTATTTGGTACTATTTCCATTGATATTGACTTGACAGATATTTGGGGGGAAAAGGAAAGTGTACATTGTTTCTTATTTTAAGTAATTTCCTGAATTTTTGTATTTGATAGGTATTTGCTGCTTACTGGCTCACATGTCTACTGCATTCCATTATATCCTGTTTTGCATTATTACTGTTGGACCTTAGTGAGTGTCATGTCGACCTCTCGTCACTACCTCTTCGAGGTTAGGCGGGATACTCATTGTGTACATATATATTTATGTACTCATGCTGCACTTCTATACTTAATTGTACAGGTTCTGAGGCTTGTGCTTCTGGTTACCCGACCGGAGCATGACGTATATTCTGGACCTGATGCCACGGTGAGTTTCCTCCCTTGAAAATTCTCAACAGTGCTATGGAGTTATCTTTTGTTCATTTCTGTCTACTTCTCTCAGACAACAGTACATTTTGTATAATCTTTTGTATATTCTACTAGTTCGCCTGTTGACTTGTGACACTAGTTCCTGGCACGCACATAGTAGACTCTTTCTTTCGGGACTGTATATATATTGGATCATGATCATTTTGGCTGTATTTACTTAAGTTGGTTAATGTTTTCGTTTTATTTAATTGATCTAAGCTTAAAACTTTTGGAAATGTGGGGTTAGTATGTTAAATAAGGAAAATCTCACTAGTAAATAACCGTTGGCTTGCCTGACTCCGGGGTTGGGCGCCATCACGACCTGTGTTGGATTTTGGATCGTGACAACATGGTATTAGAGCACCAAGTTCACGTAAGTCTAACGAGTCACGGGCAAACCTAGTAAAGTCTTGCGGATCGGTATGGAGACGTCTGTACTTATCTTCAGGAGGCTACAGGGTGTTACGAAACCACTCATTGTTCTTATTCTATCGTGCAGTCGATGATTTATTAAATTCATTATCCTATTCTCTCACAGATGGTGAGGACACACGCATCTGATGTTCCAGACCCGGGAAGGGCCGCAACCTCCAGTGGTAGAGGCCAGGGGAGGGCGCCAACCCGTGGTAGGGGACGAGGGCATCCAAGAGCTATTCCGGTCCCGCCACCAGAGGACCCTATTATAGAGGAAAAGGATGAGGTGCCCCCAGCAGATCCTGCACCTGTAGACTTTATGACGGCGCCAGGCTTCCAAGCAGTCATGGGCCGTATGATGAGATTTATGGACACTATGTCTTAGGCTGGTTTATTTCCAGTAGATCCTGCCACTTCTCAGGCGGGAGGGGGAACCCAGACCCCTACTTCCCTTTCCGCAAGACCGGCAGCTGCAGCACATCATACCCCGGGTACACTGCCCATGGGTGGTACCCAGCCTGTAGTAGTAGCTCGGAGCCCAGACTAGCTGCGGATGGCAATCAGCAGAAGATGTTAGACAGATGGACTCGATTGTGCCTCCAGTCTTCGGGGGTTAGCGAGGTGAGGATGACCAGGACTTCATTGATAGGTGCAAGGATAGACTGCACAACATGGGCATCCTAGCGTCCCATGGGGAGGATTTCACCACATTCCAGTTGGAGGGTAGAGCTCGCAGGTGGTGGCAGTCTTATGTTCTCAGTAGGCCAGAAGATTCTCCTACTGTTACTTGGGATCAGTTCACACATATGTTCTTGGACATATATATTCCACCCTCTAAGAGGGAAGATCGCTCGGGGCCAGTTTGAGCGGTTAGAGTAGGGGCAGATGTCCGTGACAGACTATGATGCTAGATTTTCAAAGCTGTCACGCCATGCACTTATGATATTACCCACCGAAATTGAGAGAGTGTGGAGGTTTGTAGCAGGGTTGCATCCAGGTATTAGATCCACCATGGTTCGAGAAGTGGAGATGGGTACTCCTTATCAGCTCGTAGTAGAGATTGCTTGCAGGATCGAGGGTTATCGGTTGAGGAGCAGGGAGTAGGGTCAACAGGATAAGAGGGATAGGTTTTCAGGAGATTTTAGGGATGCCCCATCTAGGAGAAGAGGTTGCTTTGGGGGTGGTCAGCCCAGCAGGCCTTCTTGATCAGCACCTCCATCACCTCCCCGAGGTGTCCCAGTTAGGCCCCAGTTCAGTGCCATGCCATAGTGCTCCTACCATCCTATCGCTATTCAGAGTTCTCCTAGTGGTTACTCCAGTCGCACAGAGATCCTCCAGTTCCTATTTCAGTTATATGCCTAAGGGTTCACATCGCTCTCCGGCCATTCAGGATTCTTCTTCTTCGGGATAGCAGGATATGTCACTTGTGAGATGTTACGAGTGCGGGGATCTGGGCCATGTGAGGAGGGCTTGTCCCAGGTTTCTGGGAAAGACAATGCAATAGGGTTATCAGCCTATGAGTTCAGCACCAGCAGTCCGGCCACCTAAAGGTAGAGGACAGGTCGGCAGGGGTCGTCCTAGAGGTGGAGGCCAGTTAGGGGAAGATCAGGCAGCTCTTGTTCACTCTGGTGGAGCCTAGTCTTCTGGTACTCCACCCAGATTCTATGTTATTCCGGCCAAATCAGATGTAGTGGCCTCAGACGCCATGATCACAGGTATTATCTCAATATGTGGTAGAGAGGCTTCAGTATTGTTTGATCCAGGATCCACTTATTCATATGTTTCAACCCTATTTGCTCAATTCCTGGATGTTTCTCGTGAGTCCTTGGGATCTCCTATATATGTGTCCACTCCTGTGGGCGATTTTGTGGTTGTAGACCGGGTGTATCAGTCTTGTGTGATCACCTTCTGTGGGTTCGAGACCAGAGCCGACCTTTTATTGCTCGACATGGTTGATTTTGAGGTTATTCTAGGCATGTACTGGCTATCTCCTTATCATGCCGTGCTTGATTGCCATGCCAAGACAGTTACTTAGCCATGCCCGAGTTGCCTAGGCTGGAGAGGAGGGGCTCTTCAGTTAGTGCAGCAAGCCGGGTTATTCCATTCTTGAAGGCTCGACATATGGTTGAGAAGGGTTGTCTAGTCTATTTTTCTTACGTGCGGGACACCACCGCCGAGTCTTCGATGATTGATTCAGTGCCAATGGTTTGAGAGTTTGCGGGTCTTTTTCCTTCGGATCTTTCGGGCATGCCTCCGGACCGTGATATTGGTTTCTGCATTGATTTAGCTTCAGACACCCAACCTATATCTATTCCTCCGTACCGTATGGCTCCGAAAGAGTTGAAGCAGCAGCTTGAGGAGTTGTTAGCTAAGGGGTTCATCTAACCGAGTGTATCGCCGTGGGGTGCTCCAGTTTTATTTGTGAAAAATAAGGATAGGTCTATGCGGATGTGTATTGATTACCGCCAGTTGAACAAGGTTACCATTAAGAACAAGTATCCCTTGCTGCGCATCGATGATTTGTTTGACCAGTTGCAGGGTGCTCGTGTGTTTTCTAAGATTGATTTGTGATCGGGGTATCATCAGTTGAGGATTCGGGCTTCAGATGTTCCGAAAACTGCTTTTCGTACGAGATATGGGCATTATGAGTTCCTGGTGATGTCCTTTGGCTTGACTAATGCCCCAGCTGCATTCATGGACTTGATGAATAGGGTGTTCAGGCCGTATATTTATTCCTTTGTCATTGTCTTCATTGATGACATTTTGATTTACTCACGTAGCCTAGGGGAGCACGAGTAGCATTTGAGAGTTGTGCTTTAGACCTTGCGAGAACAGAAGCTATATGATAAGTCCTCCAAGTATGAGTTTTGGTTGGATTCCGTGGCATTTTTGGGGCATGTGGTATCCGAAAGGGGTATTAAGGTTGATCCTCAGAAGATCGAGACAGTTCAGAGTTGGTCGCATCCTACTTCAGCTACAGAGATCAGGAGCTTTTTGGGCCTAGTAGGCTATTATCGCCGATTTGTGGAGGGTTTCTTTTCTATTGCAGATCCATTGACTAAATTGACTCAGAAGAATGACCCGTTTCGATGGTCTGACGAGTGTGAGGTGAGCTTTCAGAAACTCAAGACAGCATTGACCTCATCGTCAGTTCTAGTATTGCCTTCCGGTTCTGGGATGTACACAATATATTGTGACACTTCATGCGTTGTCTTGGGGTGTGTGTTGATGCATGAGGGGAGAGTTATTGCTTATGCTTCACGCCAGCTAAAGGTTTATGAGAAGAATTACCCGGTGCAAGATTTAGAGTTGGTGGCGATTGTTCACGCTCTTAAGATTTGGAGGCACTACTTGTATGGAGTGTCCTGTGAGGTTTATACAGACCACCATAGCTTGCAGCACTTGTTCAACCAGAAGGATCTTAATTTGAGGCAGCGCAGATGGCTTGAGTTGTTGAAAGATTATGATATCACCATTTTTTATCACCCGGGCAAGGCAAATGTGGTAGCGGATGTTTTGAGCAAGAAGGCGGAGAGTATGGGTATCTTGGCTTATATTGCAGCAGAAGAGAGACCTCTAGCCTTCGACATTCACTCCTTGGAAAATCGCCTAGTGAGGTTAGACCTTTCATAGCCTCGTCGAGTTTTAGCATATCTGGTCGCTCACTCTTCGTTATTAGGGAAGATTAAGGCCCGACAGTTCTATGATCCGTGCTTAGAAGAGCTTCGGGAGACAGTGGTTCAGGGTAGGGCCAAGGAGGCTATTATTGGCGAGGATGGTGTTCTGAGGCTTGAGGGCCGCTTATGTGTTCCTATTGTTGATGGCTTGAGGGAGAGGATTCTAGAGGAGGCACACAGTTCTCGGGATTCTATTCATCCTGGTGCTACGAAGATGTATCGTGACTTGAAGCAGCATTACTGGTGGAGGAGGATGAAGAAGGACATTGTGGAGTATGTGACTAGATGTCTTAATTGGCAGCAGGTGAAGTATGAGCACCAGAGGCCAGGGGGACTACTTCAACAGATGCCCATTCCTGAGTGGAAATGGGAGCGCATCGCTATGGACTTCGTCGTTGGGTTGCCTCGGACTTTGCGGAAGGTGGATGCGGTTTGGGTCATTGTGGATAAATTGACAAATCGACGCATTTCATTCTAGTAGCTACTACATATACTTCTGAGAGGTTTTCCTAGATCTACATTCGGGAGATAGTCCGGTTGCATGGTGTGCTGGTGTCCATTGTATTAGATTTAGGTCCTCAATTCACCTCGCACTTCTGGAGAGCATTGCATAGTGAGATGGGCACCCAGATAGATCTCATCACAGCATTTCACCCTCGAACTAATGGTCCGTCAGAGCGTACAGTTCAGATATTGGAGGACATGATCAGGGCATGTGTGGTTGACTTCGGAAGTCAGTGGGACCAGTTCTTTCCTTTGACCGGAGTTTGCTTACAATAATAGTTATCAGTCCAACATTGAGATGGCACCATTATAGTCTTTGTATGGTCGGCGATGTCGTTCTCCTATCGGGTGGTTTGAGCCTCGCGAGGCTAAGTTATATGGCACCAACCTGGTGAGGGATGCCTTGGAGAAAATGAAGTTGATTCAGGAGAGGCTCCGTACAGCATAATCCAGACATAAGAGTTACGCGGATCAGAGGGCACGTGATGTATCATTTATGGAGGGAGAAAGGGTCCTGTTGAAAGTCTCGCCTATGAAGGGTATTATGAGGTTTGGGAAGAAGGGCAAGCTGAGCCCGAGGTTTATAGGTCCCTTCGAGGTGTTGAGGTGAGTTGGGGAGGTTGCTTATGAGCTGGCCTTGACTCCCAGTTTATCAGGAGTTCATCTAGTTTTTCATGCATCCGTGCTCCGGAGGTACCACGCCGACTTCTCTCATGTGGTTGATTTCAGCACTATTCAGTTGGATGAGAGGTTGGGCTACAAGGAAGAGCCAGTTGCTATTATTGATAGACAGGACCACCAGTTGAGGTCCAAGAGAGTTTCTGCCATAAAGGTCCAGTGGAAGGGCCATCCAATTGAGGAGGCGACCTGGGAGTCCGAGGAGGACATGCGGAGCAGATCCACACATCTTCAGCACTTCAGGTATGATTCTAGACCCGTTCGAGGACGAACATTTGTTTAAGAGGTGGAGAATGTAACGACCCGACCGGTCGTTTTGCGTTATCGGACCCCCTTCCCCTAAATGAAACTTCCTATAGCGGCTTTTTATGATTTATGACTTGCGGGGACTGGTGGTCTGGGATTCGGAGGTGTTTAGAGTGCTACAGGAACAATTGGTTCCTTAAGGTTGGCCTTTAAGGCCAAGTTTGACTTCGGTCAACATTTTGGGTAAACGACCTCGGAATCGAGTATAGTTGGTTCCCGTAGCTTCGTGTGATGATTTTGCACCTGGGCGTATGTTTGGAATGGGTTTCTGATGACCCGGGAGCGTTCGGTGCACAATATTGAAGTAAGAAGTTCCTTAAGTTCCTATTGTGGTTTTGGACGTGTTTTTATGTTATCGAAGTCCGAATGGAATTCCGAGGTCGGGAATAGTATTTTTATGTCATTTATGACTTGCCTGCAAAATTTGGTGTCATTACGAGTAGTATAGGTTGGTTCGGCACGTTGTTAGCGAAGTCTAGAAAACTTAAAGTTCCTAAGTTTGGTTCTTGGGGTTTTGAGGTGTGATTATGAGTTTGAGCGTTGTTTTGGGTGTTCCGAAGGCTCAAGCGAGACCGTATTATGATTTGGGACTTGTTGGTATATATGGACGGGGGCTCAGGTGGGCCCAGATGCCTCCCGGACACCACCCGAGGACAAAAACCAGCAGAAATAGCTGCTAGTGCACCTGTTCTGGTGTGACCGCAGGTGCGGTTGACCAGTCGCAGGTGCGGGACCGCTCCTGAGGTCCCAGCCTCGCAGGTGCGACGCCCAGTGGTCTGGCCAATTCTCGCAGGTGCGGACAAAGTTCCGCAGGAGCGGAGCCGCAGGTGCGGTCTCCACTCCGCAGGTGCGGGCCCAGGCTCCCCAGTCCATTTCCGCAGGTGCGAGTCTTTGCTCTCAGGTGCGAGACCGCATGTGCGGTCCTCGAGCCGCAGGTGCGAAAACACTGTTCAGACAGTGTGTTTTTATACACGAGTTTAATTAATTATTTCTCATCTTCTTCTTCTTCCATGGGGCGATTTCCACCATTTTCTAGGGGCAAACGACCTGGTTATTGAAGGTAAGTAAAATCTACTCTCATATTAGCTTCATGCATGGATTACTATCTTAATTAACTACCTAAATTAGTGAAAAATCAAGAATTGGGTAGTAACCTAGAGCTTTTTATATTTTGAGAATTTACCCGTGAATTTGCTATGAAATCAAGTAAAAATTGTATATTAATGATCCTTAGGCTTTGGGAGAGTGTTTCCTTCGAGAATTATTGGAAACCGAGCGTGCGAGCCGGGGGTTGGATTTGGGAGTTCTTCAAGAATGTTGAATTATTGAATAAATAGGATAATTACCCTACTTTGAGCATGCATTGATATCATCGTACCATATTTGGCTAGTTGCGAGTCCTCGGGTGTAGAGTTCGGAGTTCGGGTGCATCCTTGGTCCAAGGGGTAGATTCGACACGAGGTGAGTCTCCTTTCTAACCTTGTAAGAGGGAATTGTCCCCATAGTAGTTACATATTATGTGTGTAATTGTTTTGGGGGCTACGTGCGTACAAAGTGACGAGAGTCCGTACATGAAGACTATCATGCTATGTCGGGTAGTTTTAGGGCTCACACGCATGTCTCTATGTGCCTTATATGTACCTTTGGGTGTTCTTTGAGCTGCCTATTGCTTGTAAATTAATATGGAAATGTGGAAAGTTGCACTTGAACTCCCCGTTGATTAATCCCTGTTACAGGTATAGCCCCTACTGAGTTATTGTTATTTCGGTATATACATATGTACGTATGAGAGTCAGCACTCGAATTGTAGGTATGATTCGCGATCAAGGGAAGCTTTATGATAAATCAGTATAAGTGTGTCAGCACTTGAACCGCAGGTATGATGCGTGGTCGAGGGAAGCTTTATGGTAATTGTATATAAGTGTGTCAGCACTCAAATCGCATGTATGATTAGCGATCGAGGGGAGCTTAATGGAAATTTTACATAAATGTGCCAGCACCCGAGTTGCAGGTATGATTCTCGATCGGGGGATTCTTTACGTCCATTCAGTGTCTAGATATTTCCTTATGACTCCGTCCGGTTGTCTTACCCTTGTGTGCGCTTGGCTATTTGGTACCGTTTCCATTGATATTGACTTGACAGATATTTGGGGGAAAAAGGAAGTGTACATTGTTGCTTATTTTTAGTAGTGTTACAACCCATATTCACGTACATTGGGTCATGCCATAAGTTAATCGACGTAAACATGAGAAGATATTATCTTTGAGATGATAATAAGTTAATCCTATTGATCTTAAATGATACAAGAGTGTATAAGAGTGATTAACACGTATTAGAAGTTAAACGAATCAAGGGTGTTGTAACTGGTGTTATTGGGTAAACCTAGGGGTGCTTGATATTGTCAAGAAGTCGTGTTTTAAGGTGTTTGAATCATATAATATCCGTATCATAGTCTTGAAGTCAAACGAGTTATGAAACAAAAGTTGACAAGAGTTGTCACAACTTAGGTTCATAGTTTTACTTAAACTTTAGGTCAAATATTATTTAGATTTTCTCCAAATCTACTTGGCATTACAGGATGATTTACCCACCAAATTGAATATCTATTAGTCTAGTTTCCAGCGTATTAAAACTCTTATCAATACGACATTGGAGTAGAGATATATAGACATTTTCGTGAGACTGCACAAGCTGCTAGGTGACAAGTAGGTGGGTCACCTACTTGGTTAAATGATAGCCCAAAAAGAGGCAATTTCGGGTCATCTAAAGAGCCCATTAAAAGGCTTATCTCCTGAAATATATCACTCATTATATTTCACAAATAACCAGACCTAAACCCCTGCAAACTTCCACCCAAAAGTTATCCACAAACCCTAATTGATTTTCCCTCTCTTTCAAGTTCAAATTGAGGGTAAACCCTAGAGTTTGAAGAACCAAGATAAGGGCTTAGTTATCCAGAAAGTAAGGTGAGTTTACTTCTATCTTTAATCCATTTTTTTGTGCTGTAAATTCATGGTAATTCATTTTATACTTGTAAGAACTCACGGGACGGTGATCGGAAGCCGTGAGTTCGAGTTATTCACTTGTAACAGACTGTTTTGCAGACTGTTTTGTGTTGCTGTTGGGCTGCATGTTTTACTACTGTATTGTGGAGTTTTGGAGGAGGAAGGGTGTGTAGAAACACCATATAGATGTAGGGTTGTGGGCTGGTCTTTCGTCGTAACATTTCCGGGTTGTTTGACACAACTACGGTGGTCGTCTTATGTATGAAGTTATTAGGTTGTGTGTGGACTATTTTGGGAGGCTCAATTTGATTATTATTGATGTTGTTTGGCCTGTTTGGTGATTTTTTTGACTTGTGTGAAGTCATATATATAGGGGAGGTGCTGTCCGTTTTATCGTAAAATAGGTTGTGGTCGATACACAATAGTTATGACGCTTAAATGATAATGATAGTGTCGTTTCTCTTATTGTAGACTAAGGAGTCGTGACAATTGCATAGCTTGAGATTGGGGCAGTATATACAAGGTATGTGAGGCTATCCCTTTCCTTCTTTTTCACGACTCCGATTGTACATAATGCAATGAACGAGCTTCCAAAGATACTCTACTCTTAGAAGCTAGCAGTACTTACATTGTTTCCCTTCTTATGGAACAATTGATGTTGAGGTTGCTCCTCTTATTCTTATGTTATCAATGTTGTTGGTACTTCCTGATTCTTATAATATTCTTGATGAAGAGTTAATCCTAATAATGTATACGGAGAATATCGACCTTACATCACTCCGAAATGTTCAGAACATGATTCCATTGAGTCCTACATGCATTATATATGTATCTATTTTACTCTACCGAGCCACACTATAGTCGGCCGGGTATGGCACTTATTGTGCAACCACTGATCAGTTGGGTTTATCGAGTCCTCTTTGAGGCCGGGTATGATATGATGATGATGATGCCCACAGAGGCGGATGTTGATACGATAATGATGATGCCCACAGAGGCGGATGTTTTTAAAAGATTATGTGTATATATGTATCATGCATTTCATGTTACTGTCTCTTAGAAGCACTCAGATGTTACATGTTGTATCTTCTCTACCTCTCTTTACATTATTGTTCATATTTATATTGACCTGCTGTCACACCTCCTCTTTCCACTACCCCCGGATTAATGAAGGGGGTAATAAGGGAGTTTTTCCACTTTAAGTGACATTATTCGATTTTGGAATTATTTATTAATTTCAGAGTCGCCACCCGGATTTTTTACGGTGTTCCGGGACACCATTTATTTATTGAAATCGCAAACCGAGGAAATTTTGACTCTGTTTTGATTTGTCTGCGCACTAGAAATCCGAGTAAGGAATTTTGTTAACCCGGGAGAAGGTGTTAGGCATTCCTGAGTTCCGTGGTTCTAGCACAGTCGCTTAACTATTAATATTTTGCCTAGTTATATGATGATTTACATATTTTTTGCCTATTGCATTTAACTGTTTAATTTTTAATGTATTTATGGATTTATCTTGAAATAAGTCACGATGTCATGCACTTATTTGTTTTTGGGACATATTATAACTACGCCACATGAAATTCACCCACAATTATAACATGTGATTTTTATTATAGTTTGAATTTGAAGACGAGGACATGAGTTGTCGCACCCGCGTGTAGGTTACTTAGCCAAGACTATGGTCGTGACGATTTTATAAGGCCCGTTTGTGGCGATGTTTGAGTTTTCTATTTTTCGCAAGAGCGTTTTAGTTTTAAGATTGATTAGGACGTTTATGGATTTATTTTAAACAAGTCACGATGGCGTGCACTTGTTGTTTTTGAGCACATGGCAAACACGTCACATGAAATGCACCCGTGGTTGCTATGTACGTTTTGTTAATGTTTGGAGTTGAGGGTCGGGGGGCATGAGTTTCCACTCCCGAGTGTAGATTACGATAATTTGAGATAATATTCGATCTTATCCAAATTTCAAACTAAAGGTCTCATTCTACCTAGAAAATCGCCTAAAATGATATTCATTAGTCTAAGGATAATAGGTTTCGGGCTATGGCCATATTTTAGCCCCAAATTGTTTCAACCCTTTTGGCCAATCCCAATTGTGACTAGTTTGTAGGAAGGCCACTAGTTTAGGAAATTCAGTTAAGTCTTAAGGGTCTTTACTTTCTAGTTTGGTGAATAATAAGAAGCATAGCAGTCAAAAATAAATATTTATTCATGCATACGCTTATAAGCATACAAACACCTTATTTACTGTTTTTCGGCCTTGAATTGGTAAGCTAGAACTATCTATTGTTCTTTGTGAGAACTTTGTAATCTTGAAAGAATAGCATGGCATAAACAGGTTTTACCAGTTCACACTTTGCAATTTTTGTCCATTTTTAGACAGCCTTAAACACAGATCTAAAATCGGGATTTATATGTATTTTTAAGGTACAAATATTCATACATCTATCTCGAAAAAATTTAAAGGATGTGAGATAAGTTAAAAATATTTTGGATCACCAATTTCTATTCATATTGAAAGTTACAGAATCTGAAATAACATGATTCCAAAATTCTAGCATATGTTTACAGGGAGATTTTCATACAGACTAATTCGGATATAAATTCATACTTTTAATTGAACGTGCTACTCTCATCATACTACTTCTTAAAGCAGATAACTCTAATCCTTGGGTTCGTCTACTCCCTCATGGCCCGATAGCCTAAGGAGTTACTTGATTAAAGCCTTAATGGGCTGTTTCATCAAGCTGGCCCAATTCTGGATTTAGCAAGAAAAGTAAGAACCCTGAAATAATAGTGTACAGTATCCAGTCCATATTTACAACTAAAAATACAAAAAAAATTATATTATTACATTATCATTTCACTATGAAATACAATTTCCTAAAAGGAAAACAATAAGTAACAAAGTAAAGAGAGAACAACACTGCTCCTGCGCAAGCCGGCCTTCAGAGGCTTTGAAATCTATATTTTTTGTCTATTTTCTTAATCACCAGACGACTAACTTAACAAACACATTCTAGGCATGTTGTAAGGCAACATGACCATTATTGGGTCAGGTTTAATCCCAATCATGCAATGGTTCGATTCCAAATGACATAACCTACTTTGGTGCACTCTTCTTGGAATGAATCTGACCATAAAGAGGTCAGGTTCAACTCCGAAGATGCAAACCCATCAACCCTTTAATCATTCCACAGGTTATTTCCTAAGTCCATACAATGATTTGACTACGCTTAGGCATTTCTTAAGGCATGAATCTGACCATTAATGGGTTCAGATTCCTGTCTTAATGCCTTTTGTAATAATAATCTAACTATTCTATAACTGTTTATGCATGATCATAGGGGGAATCTGACCATGAATGGGTCAGAATTTTAATCCCATAATGCCAACACAAAACTAAGTCTAAATTTATATGGAGACTTGCTTAATGAGTCTCTTCAGTGACCACGGAAACACAAATAAGAGCATCTTTTAATCTAAAACTATAAGTCCAAAATTTTGCTATTTGGACAGTAGTAACAACAGACCTTCAGACATTTATAGGATGAGTCATACCATAAAGGAGGTTAGACTCAACCTTGATGATGCTTTACACCACTTTGACAGAACAGGTTCCTGCCCTTTTTTATGGACTGAATCTGACCATAAAAGGGGTCAGATTCAACTCCATAGAGGTCATCTTTTGTGACTTTCAACTCATACTTATACTATGACTTTGATTTTTAGGCATGTTTTACAGAATAAATCTGATCATATTAAGAGATTCAGATTCTTTTCCCTAGGAGCCTTTTGATTACCCACTTCTTATCCGTAAAGGGGTGATTTCCAGCACCTTAGGCTACTGTTTATGCACTAGTAAGGGGTGAGTTTGACTATTAAGAAGTCATGCTCATCTACTCTAGTGCCAACTATCTAGAGACTTGCTTGTTGAATCACTTCAGTGACCAAAGAGACCCAATCAAAAGCATATTTCTGCCATCTTATGGCCAAAATCTGACCATAGAAGAGGTCAGATTCAACATCCAAGTGCAGATTATTCCACTAATGGAC
>ML365382.1:0-24767 GCA_005239505.1 Nicotiana paniculata
AACCGGGAAACACTTAAACTCGTCAAAACTCGGATTTGGCCGAACTGGGAACCCCGGGCGTTTGGACTCTAACGCACCCCTAAGGCCAGGGCAGGCCTGGTGTTTGGGCCCTAACGCCCCCTTAACGCCAGGGGCTGCCTGGCCTTATGAGTTAAACGCCCCCCTAATGCCAGGTAGGGTCAGGCTTTAGGGGGCAAACGCCCGGCTATCGCCCGGGTGTCTCCTTTTGCGTATTTTCGACGTATTTGCATCCCTTTAGCTCCGTTTCCATCTCCAATTCACCTACACATAAAATAAACTCTATTAAGCACATAACAAGTGTATTTTTATCATTAATGCACCTCAAATGTAAGGTATATTCCATGTTAAACTATGCATTCTAGCCTCGCATCAAATACCATGCTTTCATAACCGTATTTCATAGCATCCCAACATGATTCATTCTTTGGGGGTTATTCTAATCCCATGCAACTCATGAAATCCTCCCCCTTTTTTTCTTCAATTCCTTACTCAATTGAAGGCCCAAACGTCATCCTTTATCTATTACAATTACACCCTCATCCTACTACCAGGGCAGCATTCCATTTCTTCTAATGCTACTAGTCTTAGACTCCTTTGATTTCATTCAGGCTATACTGAGCTTTCTATAATTAGAGAAACCATTAGCTTTCTTGTTTTCATGGGCTTAATCCTTAGGACTTATCCATTCTTGTCACCTTCTCACTCGCCCTTTCTTATCCTTGCTCTTGTCTTCCTAAAACCTTGTTGCTTTACCATACTTTATCTTGCGACCTACACATTTCTATTTATACTACTCGCAACCTTCCTTCAACTTGCTTGAACCATAGATTTCCTTGTGTTATTCTGGAACATCAAGTGAGACATCACATTGTCTCTAATTCTGCTTTACTCTCTTAACTAGATCTCTTGGTACCTAGAAACCATAGGCTGGAAGATATGCCACTGACGATGTTGCTATCATTCCTGGACAATGAATCCCGCGCTTCTAGCCTCCTATCCAAAGTATGGACTATTTACAAACTTCTGCATTTGAGTATCTCGTATGTTGCTCACCTTTTCCTTAAAATATTGCATCAAATCTTCTATCTCTTTCATGACCTCCCTTCCACAGAGGTATAATTCACATCCACAACTTGAAGTTCTATTATAATACTTGCACCTCTAGTGCATACACAATCCGTTGGGAGCTTCATACTGACTTCTTATGAGGCGGGTACTCTTCTAACTAGCTTTCTCATAGAGCCGTTATAGAATATGGTTGTTGTACTATCTCTCTTGTACCTATGATATTAAGAGTGATTCTGCAATATTCTCAACCACGATTTCTATAATTTTCTAGGTCCAATTTTCAGACTCCTGATTTACTTAGTTGATCTAACTCTTTAGTTTCCTCTTCCCTCTGATCAACCTTTATGTAGGCTTAATCTATCTTCCGATCTGTGGCTCATGGTATTAGTTATTTCTTTAGCTTTTTTTTTTCATGGGCGCTATGGAATATCCATGATACAATCTTCTAACAATTAAATCCTTTGTCTATGACAATCTTGAGTGCATTCTTAACGTAACTAACTCTGGATCATTGATCGAATAATTTCTTCCGTTCCTTTCTTAGCTTTCTTTAAACGTAAGCTATTACTTTTTCTGGTCTTCCTGCCTCCTTATTGCGTGCATACTTAGCTTATTTTAGTTCCCACACATGCCGGAATTTTTGTGCAACCCATATGATCTCGAGTATCACCTTTTTATTAATTTTTTTCTTTTTCCCGTTCATTAGCTACGGTAGGTGCCACTTTCTTTTGGAGTGATTACAATGTTATTGTAGACTGTTGTTACACGACCATTTCCTCTTTAGGTCACTATACTTACTTTGAAGCCTTCTTCCTTATTTCCTCATTTAGTCTTTAAATCAAGACCCCTTGGCTTCCATGTTAGGAGATGGTGTCCCCCTTAAACTTTATCCATAATTTCTTAATTACAAGTTAATCTCCTAATTAAAAATTTATAATTAACCAATTATCCACATAATCAATAATTATCTCAAATTACTTAATATACTACTCACTTTTAACATACCTTATACACCTTACTATCATGGTCATGTAGTACCTTGTATGGCACTAGTCTATAAATACCTGGTATAGCTCGGACCATATTTTATCCCAAATTGTCTAACTTCGACGAAACTTATTTTCTTTGATTCTCTTACCCTCTCACTTTCACGAGTTTACTTATCACTTGTTTGAAATATCATAATGCTTAAAACCCCAAAATAATCTCATTCTTGAACTTATGACGAAACTTTAACGTACAAAAATGCGGGATGTAACATCTCATTTTCGAGCTTTCATCAATTTACTTATGGCGTACTTTCACGTACAAAAACATGGAATGTAACAAGGGGTAGTTGGGATGATCATTTTCCAATCATAGAGTTTGCTTATAACAACAGCTTTCATGCTAGTATTCATATGACACCATTTGAGGCATTATATGGTAGGAGATGTAGATCTCCCATTGGGTGGTTCACGATTGGGGAGGCTGAGTTGATAGGACCCGAACTCGTGCATCAGGTAATGGAGAAGGTTAAGATCATAAAGGATCGGTTGAAAACTTCTCAGAGTCATCAAAAATCCTATTCGGATGTTCGTCGCAGAGTCTTAGAGTTCAAAGAAGATGATTGTGTATTCTTGAAGGTTTCCCCCATGAAGGGTATAATGTGGTTTGGAAGAAAATGGAAATTGAGTTTGAGGTATGTCGGGACGTACAGAATCATTCAGAGGATTGGTCAGGTGGCGTACAAGCTTGAGCTACCACCCGAGATGTCATTAGTGCACCCGGTATTCCATGTGTCCATGTTGAAGAAGGTAGTTGGAGATTCGTCAACTATTGTGCCGGTTGAGTCCATTAAGGTTAATGAAGAACTGTCATATGAAGAAATTCCAGTTGCCATTCTTGATAGACAAGTCTAAAAGTTAAGGAATAAAGAAATTGCCTCCGTGAAAGTGTTATGGCGAAACCAGCAGGTTGAAGAGGCTACTTGGGAGGCTGAGGAAGAGATGAAGAAGAAGTATCCTTACTTGTTTGAATAGCTGTGTAATACTTTTTATGAACTTGTGGCCTATGAATTTTGTATCACTTGTTCAGTTAATGTAAAGGTGTTCCTTTTGATTATATGTTGCTTATGAGTCCACGATTGGTGTTGTTTTGGTGTTATGTTACTTCATCGGGCCATGAATATGTTGTTAGGATGTGTTTCTGGGGTACTCAGACAGATGGATAGGCCCAGTTACAAAGGAAACTCTGGCAAAATTTTTGGAAATTGAGGGAGTTAGTCAAATTTGGGGTTGCTGGTGTGTGGTAGGAAAAACTAAGTTGCATAAGGTGCTAATAGTGAACCTTGATCCTCATTCGTGGACGAATGATCTTAAGTGGGGGAGGATGTAAGGCCCCGTAAAATTTCTCCTAAAAATCGGGGTTCCGTGATATTGAACTTTTTGGATTGAACAGTACGCTGGGGAGTTGAAGGGAATATTTTGCAGAAATAGGCATTTCTGCGGCCCATTATGCGGTCGTATAATCACTCTGCGGGCCGAAGAATGGCCGCAGAGTGAAGCGGCTTTTTGGGCCAATTTTGAGGTCAATTTTGCAGCCAATTATGCGACCACATAACCATTTCACGGGCCGCACTTAGGTCACATAATCATCCTTAGATTTTTGCGGAATGAGGTTTTGCGGCCGCAGAACAGGTCTGCGGGCCGCATAACAGCCATAGAGTGAAGCAGGCCAGCCAAGTTCCGAGGGCCATCTTTCGCGGTCATTTTTCGGACCGCAAAGTCATTATGTGGCCGCATATGCGGCCGCAGATCCTGTCCTGCGGCTTCATTTTTGGGGTTTTTAAACCCGACCCTATTCCGTTAAAACACAAACCATAAATAATTTTTGAGCTTATTATGATATTTTTAGAGTGAGAGAGAGTTCTTATAGTGAGAGAATAATCTTCACCCTAATATGCAACAATTCTTTCTCAATCCTTGAAGATTATCAAGAAGGTCCTCATATTGAAGGTAAGAATCTATACCCTAGCTTTTAATTTCGAAAATTTAGTAAAAAAAGGGATAATTAGAAAGACAACTATTGGGTTTAGGGGTGGATATCTTGCATGCATGTATTATTAAAGTTTGTGGGGAGGCTGTGAGCTAAAGATAATAAATAATGGGGTGTGAGATGGTGAAGTCTTTCATAAAAGGGCCTTAAAATCCTTAATGCACACTTGGTGATTGATAAAATGCTCAAATGAGCTAGAACCATGATCATTTCCCTAATTTAGTTCAATTTGTTATATTTCTAAAATAGATTGGTGTTGCTAAGATTCCCCGATCATTTTAGAGTGTAAGGGAGCTCAATTGAGGTATGTTGGCTAAATCCCGTCCTTCTTAGAATCGAATTCCCCGGTGTCATATAATTGGT
The DNA here is from genome assembly GCA_005239505.1 of Nicotiana paniculata. Taxonomy (NCBI): domain Eukaryota; kingdom Viridiplantae; phylum Streptophyta; class Magnoliopsida; order Solanales; family Solanaceae; genus Nicotiana; species Nicotiana paniculata. The sequence goes on from ML365382.1 coordinate 4,489, forward strand.
GTAAGTCCCAAGTTGATCATCCTAGAATGGGCTATTCCGAATGTGTTTGTGTTGAAGAATACATGTTCAATATTTATTTTAAATGCTTATTCATGTCATCTTTCCATTTGAGGATGTGTTCAAAATGTGGAGTGTTAAAAAATGTTAAGACTTCATGTCAAGGTTGAATAAAGGTTGTTATGCGAAAGTGTATAAAAAACCTCTACGTGCTTAGGATTCCCAAATTGCTCATATATGTACCAATGTCTTAAATGATAGGCCTTAGTGTTGTTGATGATGATAATGATGTTGAATGTAAAAAGGGAAACTGGAATTGTGAAAATGACCAAGTGCCAAGGATGACTTTATAATTGAGGACCCTCGTGCCAATGTATTGAAAATATGGGAAAGAAATATGAAGTGAGATGATTGACTGAAAGGGTGATGTCTCAAATGAGATGGCCTAGCCGATCGGACCGTGATCGGACGCCACACCGCACACATGGTGGTAACTGTGCTGGAAATATAATTACAATTGTGGATATGGTTGATGTCTCAAATGAGATGACCTAGCCGATTGGGTCAAGATCAAACTCCGTGTAAGAACACGGTGGTATTGTGGATTGTGTTATATCGACACTAAGACCACCCAACCTAATAACGTGGAAATTGACTTGAAAATCTATGTGATCCTTAACTTGATGTTTTAGTGTTATTTGAAGCTCATATTGCATTCTTGACTATTTCCCCTATATTACTATTCATTATATTGAGATGGTGTTTAGTTTACATACTAGTACTATTCGACGTTACTAACATCCATTTTGCTGGGGGCGCTGCATCTTTAAATGGATGCAGGTGATTCTATAGCAGACAGTGTTGATCACAGATAGGTTGAGGCATGACAGTGAGGCCCCCACCCATCGATGCTAATAATTTTGAACTCAAATAGGGAGTCATCCAGACCATTCAGAACCATTGCATTTTCATAGGCAAACCCAATAAAGACCCCAACAGCCATCTGATGGACTTTGATGAAATTATGAACATATTCCGCTATAATGGACCATCACGTGATGCTATCTACCTCAGATAATTCCCTTTCTCACTTAAGGATGATGCAAGGCAGTGGTTAAGAAGTTTTCCCACAGGGTCAATCCGTACGTGGGAGGAGATGACTACCAAGTTTATGGAAAAATACTTCTCAATTGTTAAGGCTGGGGGAATGAGGAAGGAGATTCAAAATTTCAGCCAAGGTGAAGGAGAGACAGTGTTTGAGGCATGGGAAAGATTTATGGAGCTATTGCGGAGGTGCCCTCACAACGGAATAGAGAAATGGATGCAACTTCAAGACTTTTGGGGCGGGTTAAACCCGTCATCAAGAAGAATGCTTAATAGTGCAGTTGCAGGTCCTTCGATGAAGAAAACTCATGAAGAGATTGTCACTCTTTTTAATGAACTATCTGAAGATGCGGAAAAATGGTCCACAGATCAAGGGGATCGAAGAAAATCAGTAGGGGTGCACCAAGTAGAATCGTCTATATCAATGCAGGCCCAAATTGCAGCTCTGGATAAGGAGATCAAGCAACTGATGACGGCTCAGGTGCAAATTCAACCACAGATAGGATGTGACATTTGTTGGTTAGGACACCCTACATATGAGTGTCAAGCTACATCTTAGGAAGTCAACAGTTTGGGGAACTTCAATAGAGGAAACTACCAAGGTGGTAACAACTATAATGATATGGGTCAAAGACATCCAGGTTTTTCGTGGAGTTCACCTAATGGGAGCTTGAACTCATGGCAGAAAAATAATCTCAGACCCAGGGTCAAGGACCACCAGGTTTTCAGAACCAGTAGAGGCAACAATACCAACCACTATAGCCGAATCAGTAAAATATGGAAGATATCATGAAGGCATTCATCAATAAAACAGATGAAAAATTCGAAACTCAGGGCACGACTATCCAGAATTTAGAAATACAAATAGGACAAATTGCAAATTTTTTGTCTAAGAGGGCTCCTGGAACTCTTCCTTCTGACACTGAAAGGAACCCCAAAGGAAATAATCAAAGCAAAGTGGCAAAGCATTTACTGACCCAACAGTGAAGGCTAGACTTGAGATGGTTAACAAGTAGACTGAAACACCAGCAGAGAAAAAGAATGAAGAGAAAAAAGGCTAGAGTAGTGGGGTACAAAAGAATATTGAAGAAAGTAGGCACATGCCAGATCTACCATTCCCTCAAAAGATGAAGTATGAGAAATTTGAAAAATATTTTGGGTGATTCTTGGAGATGCTCAAGCAACTTTATGTAAACATTCCTTTCACAGAGGTACTCACTCAGATGCCCGCTTATGCAAAGTTCTTGAATGAAATTCTGTCTAGCAAGAGAAAATTAGAGGAACTAGCAGTGGTCAAGCTAAATGCCCAGTATAGTGCGATATTGCAAAACAAAATTCCCCAAAAGTGTAGGGACCCAGGAAGGTTCACCATACCATGCTCGTTGGGGAGTTAATAGTTTGACAAGGCCCTCTATGGTTCTGGGGCGTGTATAAATCTAATTCCTTTATCTGTATTTTGGAAACTGGAAGGTGAGCTTTGAGTGATCGAATCAATTCTAGTGTCCCTACAACTGGCTGACTAGACTACTATTCTACCTGAGGGAATCATTGAAGATATTCTAGTGCGGGTGGAAAAGTTTGTGTTCCCCGTAGACTTTATGGTGGTGGATATGGAGGTGAACAAGGAGGTGCCTCTAATTCTAGAGTGGCTATTCTTATGTACAAGCAGATCTATCCTTGATATCTATAAGGGGCAGCTTATGATCAGTGTGCGCAATGAAAAAGTGGTGTTTCAGATGAAGAGGATGATGAAATACCCCAGTGATGTCCGCCTACTCGTGTTTCAAGCTAGAAATTGTCGGGGAATTGGCTGAATAATAAAAGTTAGACAAGCTTGTGGGGGATACTCCAGAGAGATGTATTACTCAGTCTAGCACAGTGGAGGATGAAGATACTGAAATAAAGAAAGAGGCTGAAACTCTTAAAACTGAGGATCAAGTGGTTGATGAGGAGGAACTAAAAGAGGAGGCTTCTAAGCCTAATGTGGAGTTGAAAGTCATACCCACTCACTTGAAATATGCTTTTCTTGAAACTAACAATTTTCCTGTGATTATTTCTGCTGACTTGACAGGTACACGAGAGCAAAAGTTGGTGGAGCTGCTGAAAAAGCATAAGAAGGCTATCGGCTGGGGCATAGCTGATATTCAAGAAATCAGTCTAGCCATTTGCATGCACAAAATTCTAATAGCAAGCCATTGATGCAGCCCCAACGCAAGTTGAACAAGAGTTTAAAGGAGGTAGTTCACAAGGAGATCATCAAATTTCTAGATGCGGGAGTGATTTTTCCCATCTCTGATAGCTAGTGGATTAGTCCAGTGCAAGTTGTACCTTAGAAGGGAGCATGAAAGTGGTAAAAAATGAAGACAGTCAGTAGTTGATCCCCACAAGAATGGTCATTGGTGGAAAATGTGCATTGATTATAGAAGGCTGAATGATGCAACAAGGAAAGACCACTTCCCACTCCTTTTTATTGATCAAATGCTCGAGAAAGTGGCTGGACATGGATGCTACTGCTTCCTGGTTAGGTACTCAGTCTACAATCAGATACCCATTGCCCCAGAAGACGTTGAGAATACCAAATTCACTTGCCTATCAAGTATTTTTTTCTTACAGGAGGATGACGTTTGGGTTGTGTAATGCACTTGCCACTTTTCAGAGGTGCATGATGTCTATATTCTCCGATTTAAACGGGAAGTGTCTAGAGGTGTTCATGGATGATTTCACCCTTTTTGGTGATGGATTTGAGGATTACTTGATGAATTCGAAGCTCATTATTGAACTTTGTGAAGCCACCCACTTGGTTCTTAACTGGGAGAAGTGTCAATTCATGGTGAAGGAGGGAATAGTCCTCGGACACAAAGTAAGTGCACATGGAATTGAAGTTGACAGAGCTAAGGTAGATGTAATTGCTAGGCTCCCTCCACCAACTTCTGTGAAGAGCATAAGAAGTTTCTTGGGACATGCTGGGTTCTATATGAGGTTTATCAAAAAAATTTCCAGCATTACCAAGTCGTTGATTGCATTGCTAGTGAAGGATGTCAAGTTCGTTTTCAATGTAAAGTGATTAAGAGCATTCGAATTGATAAAAGAAAAGCTTGTGAGTGTTCCTATTATGGTGACACCTGACTGGAGCCAGCCATTTGAGATAATGGGTGATGCTAGTGATGTGGTTGTGGGAGCAGTTCTGGGGAAAACAAAAGATAAAATGTTTAGGCCTATCTATTATGAAAGCAGGACGTTGAATGATGCTCAAGTTCACTATGCCACTACAGAAAAAGAGTTATTTATTGTGGTATTTTATTTTGACAAGTTTAGATAATACCTTGTGGATAGTAAAGTGATTGTACACACTGATCACTCAGCAAAGAAGTACATGTTAAGTAAGAAGGAGTCCAAGCCGCGTTTGATGTGGTGGGTGTTGTTGCTCCAAGAGTTTGACTTGGAGATGAAAGATAGGATGGGCACAGAACATCAAGTCACAGATCATCTATCTCGACTTGAGAAATCACCGGTCGAACCAATTGAAATAAGGGAAGAGTTCCCTAATGAGCAAATTTTCTCCTTAGTTGTGGTCTTCGAAAGGCCGTTGTGGTATGTTGATGTAGCCAAATTTTTAGCTAGTGTATGGTTGCCTCGTGACCTCACTCGTGATCAAAGACGGAATTTTCAAGGTAAGGTAAGAAGTTATTTTTGGGATGACCCTTTCTTGTTTAAACTGTGTGCAGATGGTGTGATTAGAAGATGTGTGCCTGAAAGAGAGATGGAAAGCATTCTGTCTCATTGTCATGAGGGAGCATATGGAGGACACTATGGTGGAAATCGCACTGCATCAAAAGTCATAGAAGCCGGTTTCTTTTGGCCTACTTTGTACAAAGATGCAAGAGCGTATGTAGTTGTATATGACAAGTGTCAGAGGGCAAGTAATATTAGCAAGAGGGACAAAATGCCTCTCAACTCCATTCGAGTGTGTGAAATTTTCGACGTTTGGGGCATTGACTTCATGGTTCCATTCCCAATGTCTGCCGCATTCCCATGAGTACATCCTAGTAGCCATTGACTACGTCTCTAAATGGGTCAAAGCAATCCCTACTAGGACGAATGATGCTCGGGTAGAGTGTGAGTTCTTTGGAAGAACATCTTTACCCGCTTTGGGACACCTCGAATGATAATCAGTGACAATGTGTCACAATGAACAAGCAATTTGCTGCACTGTTGTCCAAGTAGGGGATCACACAAAAAATAGGAACCTTGTGTCATGCCCAAACTAGTGGGCAAGTTGAAGTGGCCAACCGGGAACTTAAACAAATTCTTGAAAGGATTGTTAGTGATTCTCGTAAGGATTGGTCTGTAAAGTTGGATAAAGCTCTATGGGCATATAAAACCGCGTTCAAAATAACCATAGGGACTTCGTCGTTCAAATTAGTGTATGGAAAATCATGTCACCTACTTATTGAGATAGAACATAAGGCTTATTGATCCATTAAGATGCTTAATCTTGATCTTAGTCATGCAGATGATCACAGGTTGGCGTAGGTGAATGAATTGGAGGAGTTTAGGCTGGACACCTATTAAAATGCGCGGGTTTTCAAGGAAAAGACAAAAAGGTGGCATGATTGTCTGATTTAGCCAAAGAAGTTTCACGAAGGGGATAGAGTCTTACTGTACAATAGTAGACTCATATTATTCCCCAAAAAATTCAAGTCTGGATGGACGGGACCTTATGTGGTGAAACATGCATCACTATATGGGGAAATTGAGATCCAAAACCAAGACGGAACAGAAAGTTTCAAAGTGAGTGGGCACAGACTAAAACCGTATTGTGCTAGAGGATTTGCGTAGCAATCCTCGAGCATCAAGATCAACTAAGGATGCCCGGTTGAGTCCAACTGAGGACTATAACTCATAACTACCTATAATCCTTCTACTATTTAAATTTTTTTTGTTCCACTTTTGTTCATGCGTAGAACAGATAGAAATTAGTGTATATTATGATGTAGTAGGTGCAGGAGAGTACATGTCGCAGAAGGTAGGAAGTGAGGTTTCAAAAATGGTCTTTTTAAAAGTAAATATGTGCGACCGCGCACCTTGGGGGTGACGTCGCGCACTAGTCGTGCAAAAAGCCACGCACTGACCGCGCACTGGTCGCGCATTTTCAGCCCTGTTTTGTCTCACTTGCGCGGCCACGCACGAGGCAAACCGACCGCATCATGTGAGTTTTTTTATCCCTTTTCTTATTAATTTCGGACCTCCGCTTCTTAAAAAAAAACCATTCTAAAATCCCCCCTTTCTATCCCATACACTAAACAACCCTAACCCGCCCCCCCCTTCTCTCATATCCTCTCTTAAGAAGACAATACAATACCAAGCCAGTGTCATATTTCTTCCCCTCATCACATCCTCACAAGTTTTCCCTCAGGTAAGTGATATGCTTTCTCTCTCTTTTCTTAGTTTTTTTTGTTTCATTTTTCTTTTGTTGTAGTAGATTTTTGTTTGTGTTTTCTTTCTTTTTCCACTTATTTTCTTTTTGGGTGGAAGCTGAATTTCGCCATGGATGGGCTAGGTGTGATATTGGTGTATCCTTAGTCTAATTGGGGATAAAATTATTTTGGAGCGGGGGAGGGGGTGGGTAGGAAGAGTAGTACATATTAAGTGTTTGTATAAAGGCCATAAAGAGATCGAGGGTGTAATTTTGTGACCAAGTGTGAGGGTGAAGTCTGAGTAGCCTCTCTTGGTTCACCAATTGCTTTGTTAGCTGGTATTTGGTGTTTGTTACAGGTATTATGGGGCTACCAAAGAAACAAAAAATCACAGGTGCCTNTAATTGCTTCACTGGCTGATATTTGGTGTTTGTTACAGGTATTATGGCGCCATCCAAGAAATGGAAGACCACATGTGCCTCCTAAAGTGGTCACGCTGGCTAGTCCCGATCGCGAGCTTCTGCTTCTGCTCGCCCGTATGATCATAACAAGTTCGTCTCCTGGGAAGCCCAGGAATGATTCCACAACTAGGAAAGTAAGAAGCCCATACCTGAGAGGGGAATTGATATAATGTACCTCCAGAATGAATGTCCCAATGTGTATCATGAATTGATCAGGCGCGACTTGAGGATATTTTTTGAAGAACTTGATGATGCCAACTTAATGGTTGATCGGGAGTTTTATGCGAACTGCCCAGAACATGACAACCATGTTTGCACAGTTCAGAAGAAGAGTGTGGACATCTCCAAAGAGGTGGTTCGAAGGGCCTACCATTTTCTAGTGTTTGGGGAAGATCCTGAAATAGAAGACCACTATGACACGTATAGTAGAGCACCAACCATGTGGCAACTGTTCTTTAGAATCATTTGTGTACCTGGCAAGGAGGTAGTGTGGATAAATAAGGGGTGAAAATTTCATTCGGCTTCGCTTACTTTTGAAGGGAAGTGCTGGCTCTACATTATAAAATAACCGCCTGCTGCCTTCCAGAAACACCACTGAGGTGAATGGTCCCTGGGCCGCACTGAACTGATGCTTTATCAATGGCCACGATTTTGATGTGGATAAGGTTATTCAAGATGAGATGTTCATTCGCTATCCTGTGCAGAGATATGGGTTATTTTTCCCATCATTAGTCACTCGGTTATGCCGTGGGGCACACGTACCGGAAAATAGGGACATGGATGGAAAATTCAAGCGTGAACATAAATTCTAGGTTGATAAAATGGTAATTGGGAAAGACCCTGTTGGGGCTTCTAAGGCGGATAGCGAGGATTCTGATGCGCCTGAGGAGGGCAATGAAGTCCCTGTTTCTCCACCGCACGAGCAGGATGTTGGGGAAACCTCAGGTGGTAGATGGGAAACAAGAATGAGCGCCTTAGAGTAGGAGATGGAGGGAATGTGTACCTAAATCACAGACTAGGGAGCTCGAGTAGACGCCCTTGCTACACAAAATGCCAAATCTGAGAGGAAGATCATGGCATGGCTGTGTGCACTTGGCCAGTCTTGTCACCCAGACCCCGACATTGTCTCCGACATGGATTGTCTTGATTAGGGGAGTCTTCTTCACCTTTGCATTTTTCTTTGTGTGACATGGGTACATGCCACCATTTAAAATGTGGAGTGGCGGATATGTGTGTGTTGTATGTACATGTATATGAGTTTTCCTCTTCCTCTTGGTAATTGTAGTTTGTTTTATTTTTGTTAGCTGTAAGAGTTAGAGATAATCAAAAAAGAAAAGAAAAAAAACCATATTTGAAAAAATCATAAAAATTTTAAAATTTTCGGCTTTTCTCGACGATGGATATCCTTCGACGGGTTTCTTGAGGGATTAAAGTCGAAGGAAAAAAAGTGACAAAAAGATTTTCTTTTTAGATAGTGTATTAATCCCCCCTTGATTTTTATTTGTGTCGTGGTTCTTTTTCTAGGCTTTTGATTGAACCGGGTGTAGTTAGTCTTATATTTTTTTCGTTAGGAGTAGGTACCTTGAGCTCTGATTTAAATGGAAGGCAACATCTCCTGACTCTATTATGCTTTGAGAATAGTGAGTACTTTAGTTGTGACGCTTAGACTCAGATTTTTTGACTATCGTAGAAGTACCTTAAATTGAATGTTCTTGACTTTTCTTAACTGCTTGGCGAGTGTCTTGATGATTTCGATCCTGAGTGAGTATATGCCATGTGTGGGTGAGGTTTTGTGTTGTTCTGTGCATTGCATTTTATGTCTAGATCTTTCCCTGTGTGTTTGTAAAGCGAAATAGCATTTTTATTTAGTCTTGAAAGTAATATAGATATTTCTTTGTTGAGCCAGCTATATGTTATTACACATCTAATTGTTATGTATCTTAGTTAACCCCTTTGAGTCCGTAATCCTATTTTTTTGTCAACCACATTACAAGCTTTACCCATTTGTTTGAATTGACCCTCTATTTGAACCTTGTACCTCTCGTGAGCACTTGAAACTGTTATGAACTATGTGAAAGTTTAGTGTGAGGTGTTTGGTTTGGTTTTTGAGTGGAACTAAAGAAATAAAGAGACAGGTGCACTAGTTAGAAAAAGCAAGAGCCACTTAAATTAAAAAAAATAGTTTTATTGTTTGCAAATATTTTTTGATAGTGGCAACTCTTGATGTAATTGTGTTTAAAGAAGTAGGGAGTTAATGTATGGAGTTAATGTATATTGATGGAAGGTGGAGCTACGATTTGACAAAAGTGTGGGGTTGATTTGATAAGTATATGTATTAAAAGTGGTTAGGGAGGTGTAACCACTCTTATATCCACATGTATCTTACCTGTCCCGCAACCTATATTACAATCAATTAAAGTCCTACTTGATCCTTGACTGAATGAGCTCAATTAGTAGAGTGGTACACTACGGGCAAGCCTATGGATCATCTTTTGTGGCATATGAATGTTGTTTCTGAGAGTGAGTGAATTCTTTCTATCTTGAGTTCCTAGTTGCCCTTAACTTGTATGGTGTGTGTAACTACTCTCTATTGTTGTGTGATGGCATTTGATTCATGAAGGAAATTTAATTATTGACCTCTATATTAGAGTAAGTAAGCGGGTTATAGATAATGCATGGTGCTTTTGAGTCAAATTTTGAGGTTAAGAGGTTACGATATTGTACTTGATATGTTTTAAAGAGTATTGGTGTGATGAGTCTTTAGTGTTGTTTGAAAATGGCGTATTTAGGTGAAATGTAGTTTGATTGATCGAGGACGAGCAATGGTTTAAGTGTGGGGTGTTAATGGTAGGCTATAATTGCGTATTTTGGCCATTAATTCCACTCTAATTCGCTGCACTTTACTAGTGTTTGAGCTTTAAGTGGTGTTAATTTGCACTGAGTGTGTGTTTTATGCTTCAAAGGAGAAATTCCGAGTTACAATGAGGTTATGGAGCTAATTCAAGCTATTATGGAGCTTTGAAGTATGAGTAAAACCCCATGGAGTAAGTTGGGATCATGTTTGAGGATCAACGGAGAATAGTGTACTTAACAAGAGAAACAAATAATTGAGCAAGAAACCATCCAGGTGCACGACGGCGCATTGGGCGCACACTAGGTGCGCATGATAAGCAGAACACTGTACAAAGTGCACGGCCATATGCACAATCACTTTCCCAGGTGCGCGGCCGCGCACATCTATTCTAGAAAACTTTCCCAAGCCTATTTTGGTAATTTTGGAGGCGAATTCCCTTGACCTATAAGCCCAGCTCGTCTAAAAAGAGGGTATCTTGGATTTTTAGAGCAACTTTTGGGAGAGAAGAAGCACGAAAGCAACGAAAAAGCAAAATACTTAATCCAGTTCATTCAATACGAGAATTTATTTGAATTTGGGAATTATAATGCTTATTCTTCTAATACTCTTGTTATGAATATTTTCTCCATTATGGAGTAATCTTCCTTAGGTTATTATTTGGGTTTTACTCGATGTTAATTGCCCAAATTCATTGAATGATTTATTAATTGAATTGCAAGGCTTATTGTGGTTTTATTTTAATCGAAAGAGAAGTTTTGCTTCTATTTGCATTGTGCCATCTTATTTGGGTTGATTTTACGCCTTTTTCAGGTAGAGCTTAGAGAGTTATCAGTTAACCCATTTGGGGAGAATAACCGAGAGGTGTTCTTCGAAAGATCTTCATTCACTATTTTTGTGCATATGTTCATAGGACCTGTTATTAGGCTGATTAAAGAAATCACATTTATTCGGAAGAAGAATTTGAATCCCTGAAGTATCATAATCATCTGTTGAAATTGAAAGTGTCAATAGAAGTTAAGAATAAATTTAACATAGAGTTACCCGAAATAATAGTTGATCACATATCTTGTCACAACCCTTACTTCTCTCCCTGATATTCAATCGTTGCTCGTAATCATGGAAGTGTCATTAGTTCTTACAATTGATATTCTTAGTTTTAATTATAGTCGATAATAACATCAATGAAAGGTTTATTATCCTGGATAGTGTTGAGCTGAAGATTTAATTGAACATTATTTAAACCAATCCATGTGGAGACGATTTGATACTATAATATCTTTGACTAGCGAGCCTACATTTTATACATCGATTTTGCGCTCGTCAAAAACTCTACTAGACACTTACTCATGACTTGTAAACTTATGAACCTAGAGCTCTGATACCAACTTGTCACGATCCAAAATTCGACTAGTCGTGATGGCACCTAACCCACCTGCTAGGTAAGCCAATTAACAACTATCCATTTTAATGGGATACATTAAGAGGAGAAATTAAAATACAATTGAACTATTATACAAAGAATTCCCAAGGACTGGTAGTACAAATCATGAGCTTCTAAGATTTAGAGTTTACAAAGATGGTATGAAGTAAATACATCATTTGTTTGAAATAAACATGAATAGATTAAAATTCTGAAGCTACCAAGGACAAAAGGCAGCTATAACTGGAACGCAGGTACATCTTCAAATCTGGCTCCCGCCATACACATCAACATTAACATCCAACATGTGCACGTAGGGTGCAGAAATGTAGTATGAGTACAACCGACCGCATGTACTCAATAAGTAACAAACCTAACCTTAAGTTGAAGGTAGTGACGAGCTTGGATAAGGGTCATATTCCAACTCTAATAACCAACAACAATGCATAACAATATAATAAAATTTGGTACACGAAGTAACTCAAAGATATGATGCTCGGCTCATTCGCAGTTACGAAAAAATAGGCATGCCTTTCAAGTATAAAAGTAAATCTCAAATCTTTCACCGAAAACACCAAAAGTATGAGTAAGTTTGAAAACTGTAATTCTTCCTAAAGCTTTCAACAGGTAAATGTTTCATTTTCAAATGGCATGAGGAAAATACATCTATATGCCAACATGTCAAGTGTGCATGTCGAATGCGATGCAACTCAGTGATAAAACCATATGCATACTCTCAGAGTATCAACTCACTCAATCCTCACAGACACTCAGTCCTAACAGCCACTAAGTCCTCACAGACACTCAGTCCTCGCAGCCACTCAGTCCTCCCCATCACTCGACGTTCGCGCCCGACACTCGCACTTTGTAGGCATCTACGCTCACGGGGGGGTGTATACAGACTCCGGAGGGGCTCCTTTAGCCCAAGCGCTATAATAAGCCAATCATGTCATGAATCAGTTAACCTGCAACCCGTTCCCATCAATATCCTCACAATCAGGCCCTCGGCCTTTCTCAGTCATCAATCTCTCCAGTCTCTCGGGCTCACAATATCATGATAGATCAACCCAAAAATAATAATATGATGTATCAATGAATGGTAACAGAGACTGCGAAATGATATGTAGATGAATGCGTATAACTAAGTATGTAATTTTATTATAAACAGATAGCTCAATAGCAGAAATGACCCAAGTGGGTCCGAACATGATAAGTATATAAAGTAGATATGGTTTCCAATATGGATCACAGCTCAATTATTATTCTTTTGAATTGGCATCCAAGGCAAACACACACAAAAAGCACACAACCTGCATTTACATAAGACTGAGGGAGTAACAAAAACAGAGCATATATGGCCGTTCTATCTCCAAAAAATCCAGCATCTTCCACCATTTTTCCTCCATGATTTCAGCCATGTAAGAGCTTCAAAATCCAGCTCAAAAAATAGCCAAAACACCAGCTGAAATACCCCCAAACCAGCCCTCTTTTTGATCTGAAAATGGGCATCTAAAACAGTCCCCATAACCACCCGAAAATCCAGCTCAAATAACTACCAAAAATCCATCTGAAGCCAGCTCAGAAATAGACCTAAACAGCTTTCATCGCCTTCATTCTATCGGCGAGTAGAGTTCCATTTCTGTTGTACGAAACCGGCGAAGTTCGATCCAAAATTGTGCGTCGAGTTCGTTGATTTTGACAAAGTTTATTCCGTCGATGATCGAAGTTCCCGGTTCGAGTTCGTTGAGGGCCTACGATGAGGTTCTCCATTCAAAATCGCGTCCGATCTGGGTCGAGTCGGCTGTCATCTTTGTTTTTGGTGTTGTGGTCGGAGATTTATTTTGAAATAAAGTTAAGAGATTTCTCCGCTATGAGAATAAATCTGGTTGAGACGATGAGAGATTTGGTTGCTCTACAAACTAAGGATTCAAAAGGTTTGTGGTTTTTTTTTGTGGATCAGTTGTTCTTATGGCTGCTGTGGCAGTGAAGTTGAATAGTTTTGCTTTTAGAATCTTAGACTTGACGTACTCTATTGGAACACACTCAGTTTCTCCAAATGCCGAGTTTAATAATCTCAAATTAGCTTTAGAAAAATAACTCATGAACATCATAGTCTGCTTTAGACGCGATCAATAATAAATCATTATGTCTATAGGTACGGTTCCCGTGGTATGGTCACGATACGTAAATTCTATTTGGGTATGCATTTCATGTGACCCGGCCACAACTTCTAATAATACTAAAATAAACATGCTGTAAATCGCAGGTGCGTTTCACGTGGCGCGATTTTCAATATGTATAAAAATAGTGAGTGCACGACATTGCGACTTGTTTAAATATACTCCATAAATACTAAAAAGCGGTTAGAAAGTTAAAAATGCACAAAGGTTTCACTTACGTATAAATCAGATAATTAGGTCAATTATTAACAGTTGAGCGACCGTGTTAAAATCACGGAACCTGAGAATGCCTAATACCTTCTCCCGGGTTAATAAAACTTCTTAACCGGTATTCTGGTTTTCACAGACTTTAAACGAAGTTAAATTTTCTCGATTTTGAATTTAGAATAAATCGGTGACTTGGGACACCATAAATTATTTCAAGTGGCGACTTTGAATCTAATAAATAATCCCATACCAATCAATGTCACATTAATTGAAAAAACTCCCTATTCCCTCGGGGAAAAGGATGTGTGACAGGGTCACAATTCATACGGTGCATACCCATACGCCCGTCACCTAGCATATGCATCATCTCAACTCCAAACACATGTCACTTATATTCAGGGTTCATACCCTCAGCACCAAGTTTAGAAGTGTTACTTACCTAGAATAAGTCAAATCCAATATCGAGCAAGCCAAATGATGCTCCAATGATTCCATCACACGCGTACCGACCTCCGAACGGCTCGAAACTAGCCAAAAGTAACTGAAATACATCAAATAATGACAAAGGAAATAAACTCAATCGATAAAGGTCGAATCTTTAATCAAAATCCCAAAATCGACCCAAAAGTCAAACCGGGGCTCGCGCCTCGGAACCCGACAAAACTCACAAAATCTGACAACCCATTCAATTTTGAGTCCAACCATACTAGTTTCACCCAAATCCGATTTTGAATCGATGCTTAAAACTCAAAAATTCACTCTATGAAACTTTGGACAAAAACCCCCAATTTTCTCTTTAAAATTCACAATTCAATTACCAAAATGAAGATAGATTCACGAAATATAACCAAAACCGAGTAGAGAATACTTATTCTAATTCATATGGTAAAAATCGCTTAAAAAGTTGCTCAAATCTGAGCTTCCCAACTCAAAATATGACCAAATGAACAAACTCTCGATATTAAATATTTTTTTGCTCAACTGTTCTATCTCATTTCGTGTGTCAAATAATTCTGAAACTTACTTTTGATGCCTTCAATGGATTCCTTATAAAATTTCAGTCAAGTTAGACTTTTGAATCGCCCAATTTGACCTTAAAATGAGGGAGATATGATGTTTTGAAGTTTTAAATAAAGTTTGGAAATTTAAGGGATAACAAAATGACATTTTCGTAATTATTTTACACCAGAAAATCAGCAATGAGAGAATTTTCGTTTTAGCACCCAAAACTCATTCGGAATCTCCCGGACACAAACTATATATGTGTTTCAATCATAAAACACGCTACGAACCTGCTCGCACACTTAAAACACCGAAAAGAGGTCATCTTGACCCGATATTGACCATGGTCAAACTCCAATCTTTAACTTAACTAGTTTCTCAACCAATGATCCAAAACACACCCGAGCCCCTCGGGACTCCATTCAATCATACCAACAAGTCTTAAAATACATTAATAACTTATTAGAAGTTTCAAATCACATCAAACAACATAAAAACAACGAATCGTACCTAAATCAAACTTAATAAACTTTTGAACTTTCAACTTCCAAAACTCGTGCCGAACCGTATCAAATCAACTTGGAGTGACTCAAATTTTGCACACAAGCTTCAAATGACATAACGAAGTTATTTCAACTCCCGAAACTAAATTCGAACTCGATATCGCCAAAGTCAACTTCCGGTCTTCCAAAACTCCAAATTGCCAACTTTCACCAATTAATGCTAGAACCTTCAAGAAATATCCAAATGCAAATCCAGACATACACCCAAGTCCAAAATCACCATCCGGACCTAACGAAATCATCAAAACTCTGATCCGGGGTCAAATACACAAAAGTCAAACTTGGTCAACTCTTCCAACTTAAATCTTCAATCATGAAGTTCATTCTTCCAAATCAATTCCGAACAACCTGAAAATCAAAACGGACGATTCTCACAAGTCATAATAAATCATGCGGAGATACTCATGCCCTCAAACTACCGAGCGAAGTGAAAATGCTCAAGACGACCGGTCGGGTCTTTACAACCACACCAACTTTTGTCTTCCTATAATATACAATCAAATCTCTCTATAACAATATCATTTATTCCGACAGTTTTTGATTGCTATAGCAAAGTGCTATTATAAAGAACATACATTTTAACATAATATGAGGAATTAGTTCCAAATAAAAAAAAACTAACCGTTATAATGAAGTAATGTTATAAATGATATGATTGTTATAAAGAAATTTAACGCTATGTATTCCAGGAAAATATAAGAAAAGGGGGAAAATTTTACTTTATTTATTTAAATATTCTTGAATCATAAGTCTTTTTTTCTGGCGCGGACATTACTATTATTTTAAAATCCTACTAAATTATAATGAAGAGTGATAAATACCATGGTGTCTGGTAACGTGAAAATGGAAAACCAACTTTAGTTTAGTTATTTTCGTGTTGATTCTTTCTCAAATGCAACCATTTTATAAGTAAGCCAATTAAAAAAAAGACAAGTAGAAGTCAGTGAAAGTGAAAGAGGAGTAAGAAGGATATGATGAAGCACTAGGCCTAAAGGGCAGTACGTAAATAAGTACAGACCACATGATTTTGTACTGACCCGCTTTCGAGCTGTCAAGTGACGATTGGCCGAGGGGCCCTTTTGTCTTTTATGCATCTCTAATCCTTGTACCATTTTTTTACTCCAAAATGGTGTAAATTAACTACAATCCATTACACTATTTTTACATAAAAAAAAAAAAATTCTTTTTATATTGTTCTCTCTCTTTTATATTATATTATTTTTTTTTATTTAAATTTATTTTATAAAACAAAGCTCTTTTTTTCTTTTTTACATAATCATCTCATATAATTCATATTTCTTTCTTATATAACCATTTAATATAAAGTTATTTTATGCCATAAATTTTTAAATATATAAATTGTAAGCAAATGTTATACATTATACATATTAATAATTCAAAAAAAAATAAATTATTGATAAGATATGATTAAATAAATATAACATTATGGTAAAACTTAGTTTAATTTCTACATATATATTCTACTTGCAGGACTAGTTTCTTGCTCTCATACTAAATTATTGTTGTAATATATACGAAAATTAATTTATTAAAATTATATACCAAAGTTAAAATATAAAATTAATATTATAAAGATATTACATAAACAATATAAGTAATTACAACATTTATATTATGTTAAATTAAAAGTGTTATATAATAAAAGATAATAATAAAATATTAATATTGTAATAGTATTGATGAATAGTGTTACAACAAATTTGGTGTAACAATATTTACGTACCAAATGATGTAAGAAATAATGTTGGGTTGGAGCATCAAAACACTAACATGATTATTTCAAGTGTCAAATACCAATATCGTAAAAAATGCAAGATGATTATTTTTATCGGTTCAAACTTTAATAAACAGAATTATTCTAGGCGATTATAATAAAATAGTTGAAGTACGCTATAACGTATTCAGCTAGGTAGTTATTCAAAATGGGCATGATAATAATTAATAAATGAGACGAAACATCAGCAAATGATAGTAAATTCAATATGCTTCAACAGAAATGAACATGCTAAATGCTCACTGCACATATTAAACGAGTTTTTCTTAAAATTCGTTTAGTGTCATTTTTCCTATTTTTAATGAAGAACCGGCTATTTTCAACTATTTACGCAATTGTTTGTTATATTTGAGAAAACTACCTTCTACCGCCCCTCAAAATTTTAATAGCCCGTATTATTTTATAAAAATTACAAGGGCTTCCTATTTGGTCGCCCCCATTTAATCTATACTCATTTTTTTTAATCTTTTAACTTGTACCCACTTTTTAAATAACTTCAACCCCCTTTCTCCTCCTCCTTCTCCTTCATCGTCTTCTTCTTCTTCTTCTTCTTCTTCTTCTTCTTCTTCTTCTTCTTCTTCTTCTTTCTTATTTCTTCTGCTGTTGTTGGTGCTACTATTGAACTTCAGTTCATGGGATGATTTCCATAAATATGTTTTTCAGAGCTGAAGTTCGCCAGTTATAAAACAAAAACTTCAGCTCTAGAGCTGAAGTTCGCCAGTTACAAAAACAAAAACTTCAGCAATTACAAACAAAATCTTTGCGTTATGACGTGCACAAGTTAAACAACACTTTCAGCAAATAGAGAACAAAACTTCAGCTACTATGCTTAAGTTCATCAATTACAAACAAAAACTTCAGCACACTTGCTACTTCAGGCCCGTCTACTAGAATGCTGAAGTTTTGTGTGATTGTCTTTGCTACTTCAGCCCCGTATGTTGAAGTTATGCCAAAAAGCAGGTACACTTGTAATTTTTTTTGCAAAGCGGGCACAAGTTAAAACGTGACACAAAAAGCGGGTATAGATGCAAATGCCCCATTTTTTTCCACCTTGCACGAAATGGCCCTTCGGCCCAAACATATTACATTTAGTAGCCCAAAATGTCTATTTTGTATAGTGACAGTCTATTTTGTATATTTTTTGTATAGTGACAGTCTATTTTGTATAATGACAGTCTATTTAGTATATTTTGTATAGTGTCAGTCTATTTTGTATAATAACAGTCTAGTGTATATAAATGGTATAGTGGCAGTCTATTAAGTATATTTTTATATAGTGACGTTTTTTTCTGTATATATTTTGTATAGTGACAGTCTATTGTATATAAATTGTATAGTGACAGTCTATTTTAGTATATTTTTTGTATAATAACGTCTATTTAGTATATACATTGCATAAAATTTGTATATAGAGTGTACCGTGCATCTTGCAATGTATCCATAATATATCATTAATGTATCCCGAGCACTTTTGTGTATCCAAAATATATAGATTGTTCTACGATGTATAAATTTTGTATATATAAAGTGAACCTGGCTGACGAATTTGCTGTTATTTCTGCATTAAAACAGATACAGGTATGAAAACAACTCATACAACAAGCTCACGCATAATTGTTCACCTCCAAAATGCTGAAATATATTGAAGTATTGAACTCTCTACCAATTGTTCTCTTTTAATTTTGTTTTTTTTAAAACTCTACATGTAGAAATTAAAAGATTTCCATGACCAGTGACCACAACATGTAAAAATTAAAAGGCCATTAAAGTCTCAGACCGACAAACAATTATATATGTTGCCGAGATAAGACTTAAAGTAGTAAAAGCTACAAATATATAGACCATGAACATAAAAATTATTGCAGCTGAACTGAAATGTCTGATTCCAGCTAGAGAGGTGAGAGTGTGACCACATATGAAACTTGCATTCTTGGTATAAGCTTGTGGTCCTTTTTCTACTAATTGAAAGTGCAGCCCTAGAATGTTACTGAAGCAAATTCAAGCTTTTAACTAATTTATTGTCGTTGGCTATTAATGGAATGATCTGTGGATTTAAGTTATACTCGGGATATTTGATTGATTCTGAATCAATATTATAGAAAAATGGACGATACGTAGGGGGATATGTGAGTTCCTCTAATCTCATATTTAGGCTAGTCATTATAACTTGTTTGGGGCTATAAATTATATGAATCAATTCATGACTAGCGGATGATAATAGTTTCCACCGACCGGCTACAAATGAAATTTGCTCGTTATATTTCAACAAGTGAATTTTTACTGGCCTAAGGTAGGTGTTGATTGGGCTTTAGTTGTGATGTTTAAGCCCAAGCCTATTAGTACTATTACGTGGCGCCTTTCTGAGATTCCTTAGAAGGGCGACGTAAGGCTAAGCAACTGATGTCAGTGCAGCTGTTGTCCGCCAACTGAGGTGTCACGACCCAAACTGGAGGATCATGACTAGCACCCGGGCAATACTTGCGGAGCACCAACGGTACATTTTATCTAACCTTCTTTAATATTTTTAAGGGTCGATGAGATCAATGTAAATGGTAGATATGGATCATGAACAATCAACAATGAAAGATAATGGCATGAACATACATCACATATGATGACAAGACTGCTAAGAAACTACATATAAGGTACGAGCTACAACGCTGCCATGAAAGACTATACAACAAAAATTAGCCAACAAGGCATACCAAACTATACATGAGTCGACACCTGTCTATGAGCCTCTAAAGGAGCATAAGTGATGCAACATTGCCGGAAAAGGGCCCCGACATTCCTATAATATCTATAAAGAAAATGCATACCAAGACCACGACAAGTCCGGATAAGTGATATTGCCAATAACCGCTGAACTGGGAAGCCTACTGTGGTGGGGGAGCTGCGTCAACCTGTCTATCAGGACCTACACAACATGCAACGTCCACAAATAAAAAGGACGTCACTACGAATAAAGTACTGCGTATGTAAGCCAGGAAAACATAAGTAAGAACAGTAATGTAAAGAGGGATAGAGTATATACAACCTCTAACATCTGGGTACCTTTGAGGGCTACTGACATGAAATACGTGATACATACATGTATATACATAAACTTTTAAAACATACGCCTCTGTGGGCAACATCATCATCATATTGTATCCGGCCGTAATAGGCTCGTAAAAAGTACCCAGTCACGTGGAGCTCGGTAAAACCCTAATGATCAGTGGTTGCACAATAGGTTCCATACCCGGCCGACTATAGCGCGGCTCGATAGAGTAAAATAGA